>CM046875.1:611050860-611273360 GCA_025667525.1 Glebionis coronaria | reverse complement strand
AAAACATGACACACAGATAATCATCAAATATATATTAGCCGAATTATATTTGGGCCATACATTTATTATTATTATCGAGCTTAACCCATCTTATTATCTTATTATGCAAGACTTAAGAGATGTATTTATATGACATCATGAATAATATTCATACATGGAGATTTACCAATTCTATCAATACACAACTTCAAAACATCCCCTAACAAGTTGGATTACAAGACTCATCTTAAAGGTTATGTGTGTATTTGGTTGGCTTTAAGATGGACATTGTACCATAGGAGGTCTCAAGCTAACGAACAATCCAAAAATATTAGAAGGGTTACACGACGTAACAATATTGCAGCAATAAAATTCTTGAAATAACTTAAGAACTACAAAAGTTTTGATTAGATCAGCAATAATGCGACACTATAACAGCTAGTCTGCAATTGTATGCAATATGATCATGTTGGTGTACGTGCTTCCTCTTATGCAAATCATGTGCTTATGGAGGAAGATCTAAATTTTTATTTTATTTATTATTATTACTAGGGTTTGTTGCCCGCGCTTTGCTACGGGGAAAATGCATGCGTTTTTTGCAAGGGTTTAAAGTAAGTGCTTGTAATTAACAAGTAATCGATATCAAGGCTTTGTTCACAGGTATATAGTTGCATATGACATCATTTATTTTGTTGCATATGACATCATTTATTTTAGATCAGAATATGTTAAACAATATTTTGACCAAAAGCAGTAGGGTGAAAGAGGAAGGGCTGGCAAACTTCAACATCACTATCACTTCCCCTAAAGCGCCGGTTGTAAACATCTGATAGGTTCATGGAAGATGGAAATTTGTACCTGCAACAATTGTTCCAAAATTCCTCTCTAAAAGCCTTTCCATACATGCAAAGAAAAATGTATGAGCCTTAATCATAAGTTTGAGTGATAGGAAGACGAAACTAAGTTCTCCGAAGTGAAGCCATCTACTTATGTGTGATAGAAGATGTTCTACCATCGGTGAAAAAGGACCCCGTCACATTCCGTGTATCAGGACTGTGTCTCGTTCTCTACTTTGCCATCTACTTATGTGTGCTCCTAGAGCCTACAATAGTTGCATGTCCTGCAACCTGCAATAATTTAAATAACTGAAATCGATTTCCAAAATCCTTGGCATCTACTAAAACTCTCTCTAGTATCAAATAAGCAACCAAAGTCCAACACAGTTATCCTTCCTACCAGATTTGAATCAAAATCTAAACTAAAGATACTTTTGTTATAAAGTTTTTTTTATTTTATATATTACAAAGATGTATTCTACCTATAAACTGTGTTAACAACTTAGCATACCATAACTACCATCGAGTTGATCACAGTATATCCTAATGTTAGCAACTTAGCATACCATAAATCGTATGGGGACCTACAAAATCTGTCAAGCATCACACGTGTGGACATAGATGTGGTCACACAATTTTTCATTATTTTTTATTTAAGGTCTTACAACATTCAGTTATTTTTTTGATTTTGTTCAAAATCTACTTTTGTGCCTTAAAAAATACATAAATAGTTGAATAAGCAACCCCGAACACTGGTTGGATAGGTTTCAGTAAATGGGAATGTTTGGAAAAGCATTTTTTAGGTGCGGTTTGGACAAAAAAATGCACTCGCTCTACCATATTGCGGCAGAAGGGTTTGGGGTGTTTGGGTATTGTATTAACAACAACCAAACAGCCCAACAGTAGGATGTGGAGGCTGTAAACAAAGTCGCAGAAAGCTGCGTTAAAAACAGAGTATCGGTGGCGTACCATACAACCCAACTCCCTCTCTCTGAGTTTCCTTCTCTCTTGGCGTAGCACGCTGGGTTCCGGCAACAACCACAACTTGTACAAATTTTTACCTTGCAAGATAAACACACACACACACACACACACACACATATATATATATATATATATATATATATATATATATATATATATATATATATATATATATATATATATATATATATATATATATATATATATATATATATATATATATATATATATATATATATATATATATATATATATATATATATATATATATATATATATATATGGGTCAACTAAGACGTGTCTCATTTGTAAGCGGTCACGTTAAACTCATTAGGTAGAAGGGGATAGGCCGATGGGCTTAAAGATTTGTAACAATATCATTTTCAGTTTTATACGTAATAAATTTAAGAATGAGAAAATGTACTCACATGGAAAGGAATCACGTATTGAACGACACTAAAAACGACATACTTCAGCCACAACATCTTCTGACCTATTCGTCGGCCCAATGGTATTTCCACCTATCAAACAAAATGTATATTATCTCAATATCAGTTTACTATGTAATGAATTACGTTGTTTTTTTAAAAGTAATAAGACATGAATAATATAACCCCAATAACAAATCGATAAGGCTTTCATGTAGGAAAATTGTTATACTTTTGTGTTAAACATGTTGCCAAACGTCCTCTAAAATCATAAAAAGCTGAAAAAAAACTATATTAATCTTGCATAAAGGCCAAATAAGTTGAGATATAAGTTCCGAGTATGCTACAAATGTTTTGACACAATAAGTTTGAAGCTATTTTTACTAACTAAGTGAAAACAAAAACATAAAAAAATGAGGTATAAAATTAAAAAAAAACTATATTAGAAGACGCAAAACTACTCGAATAACTATAATAGTTTTTTTAATTTGCTAGAAGGCAAACATTAACCCACCTATAGAAGCAATACAGAGCTACTTGTCCTACCATACACAACCCATTTACTTAATTGTGTCAAGAATCCTAACCCTAACCCAAACACATTTAACCCTTTAATTGTCTATTTTATCTTATGGATCTGAATAAGTATGTGAGGTCAAAATGTAATATTATTAGGTGAAAGGTTCCTTACCGAAATTTCTTCCTATGGTTCTCCTGCTGCGTGGATTCTGATCATTTCGATGTGAGCGACTTAATTCAATCAGAATGATTGTTGGAAGCTGGTTTTGAGCGATTTCATTGCCGCCACCTGCCCTGTGACAAATCTAATTCTTCAAGCATTACCGTGATTCTGCAAGATAGCATTGAGATGACACTGTTTGGAATAACCTTTTTAGGGGCGGTTAAGTGCATACTTCATTATAAATAATTGACTGCAACATAAAGCAGGCGAAGAATCACATGCAAAAACACAACTTGCTGATTTTCCAAAAACAAATCCCAACTTGCTGGTTATTCATTTGACCGACGAAGAATCACATGCAGAAAAAACTGGTTCCAATTTTTTTTTAAAACCTGAGTATGTGAAACATAAAAATTGGTTTTCGCAAAGGATTAAACATACATTTCCCTTTTTATTCATTACCATGACTACTGTTCAACCACCTGCTCATAACCAAGAGTGTGTTGTTATACACTTATTACAACTATTAGAAGCAATATATGCAATTCATTTTGTGAATGAAAAGATTGAAGACAAATCAGGCGCATTTGCTTTTTTTGTTTGGTGACCGCCTGAAAAATATGGGGCGTTGAAATTTAGCACACAAACACTTATTTCAACACCGTATTCTAAATATTATAGCTCATCATCGCCTATGAATGGTAAAGTATTTCACAACACAAATAAAAACTCCAACCCTTTGATAAGAAAGGGGAATCACGAGATACAATGCACCTATGAAAATCAATGTCTATTAATAAGTGTGAAAACACTTATCCCTTTACCACTTAATTACAATAATAACCAAGCCAAAACGTGTATTTTATGTCGTAAATGTCGGAATTATGCGTGGTTTGCGTTTTTGTTGTGATTTAGGATCAAAATGTGAAAAGGGAAGAAAACACGGGCTTTCACGGGCTTTTATCGAAGAAAAAGACAAAAGACGAAGTCGAAAGATCAAGAGTGCCAAAAGAACGAAAGTCCAAGGCCAATTCTGAAGATTTATCGAAGAAAAAGTCTAAAGACGGAAGTTTAATAAAAGCCGAAGAACTCAAGTCTAAATTAATGAAGAAATTACAAGACGAGTTTATTAATCCCGAGACAAAGTCGAAAAAAGTCGAAGAAATTAGAAGACGAGAAGTCGAGAAAGAAAGAAGAATGAACCAACACATGCTTAGTTTTCCTAATCACTATAAATAGACTCCTAATGTGTCATTAGGAGTTGTTAGCTAATTTAACACATTAGTCTTTCCACCTTATTTTCATGTCATTTTAATTAATAGTCAATTTAAATACTTGTCTTGCACTTTAATTTCTTTAATTCCAAGTAAGTGTTTTTAATTTTGTTGTTGAATCCTTTCTTTAATCAAGTTTTTATTAATCTCTCATTCTACCTTTCTTGTTTTGATTAATCTTTGTGCTTATTATCTTATTGTCATGCATATTTGATTACTTGTTATGTTTTTATGATTATGATTGTGTTAGCTTATTGATTTGATAGCTTATTGTGTTTTTCTGAAATTTGATTAAGTGCTTTTTAGTTAATTTTTATAAAAAAGTTGTTTTAAAACATTTTTATTATTTAGTGTTTTTGAAAGTTTTTAAATTTAAGCTTAATAGCTTTTTCTTAAGTTTGATTTTGTTAAGTTTTTAGTTAGATGCTTAATTGTTTTTGGCTTATTTTTAGTTCGTAGCTTATTTGATTTTAGTTTTAATCCGGGTTTTGGTAAAACCCTAGTATTCTGAATAGTCTGCACCACTGGATTCCGGATAAGCGTCTATTGGGTTTATTCCGGATATAGATTGGAACAATATTCCGGATAAGGGCCTAGTTCAGGTTATTCCGGATAAGGAGGGGTTGATTTATTTCGGATAGTGATTCAAGGAATTATTCCGGATAAGCTGCACGATTCAGTGTTCAGGATAAGGCTTCGTTTCAGTTATTCCAGATAGTGGTGACAACACACATTCCGGATAAGAGGCACAAGTCATATTCCGGATAAGAGTTCTAAGGTTTATTCCGGATAAGTCATTGAAGAATTATTCCGGATAGTGGTCTACCGAGGATTCCGGATAAACACGCTGAATATTATCCCGGATAAGGGCAACTTAGTTATTCCGGATAAGGGGAAAGTTTATTCCGGATAGTATTGCGGACTCAACATTCCGGATAAAGCTGAGAAGTTATTCCGGATAAGCCACTTTTGGTTATTCCGGATAAAGATTCAAAGTTCATTCTGAATAAGAGTCATAAGATCATTCCGGATAAGCGTCCCAACTTCACATTCCAGATAAGGGCCAAGTTCTGATTATTCCGGATAAGGAGTTCAGTGGTTTATTCCAGAGCAGATTCAGATTTCGGATAAAGGTGACACCTTTATTCCGGATAAGCAGTATCTTGTTGTGAATTCTAGATAGTGACAGTATTTCGGGGTCCAACTAGGTTTTGTTTATCCTCTGTTTCAGTCTCAAGCATTTATTTTTCCCGCTATTTTTCTTTTAGTTTAATTCTAAAGTTCACATTTTTATTACATTTTCAATTTAATTTTTCGTCACGCTTTAATTATAAGTCATTTAATTAAATTACTTTTTAAAGTTTTTAATATTGAACCATTTAAGTTTTAATTAGTTTTAGTTTTAATTAACCGTCATTTACGTTAAAGTTTTGCACATTTTACTTTACAACGACCAAAAATATTGTTTTTCACCAAAAGACGACTGAGTCGCACGTTCACCCTTTCTCAATTCGAAAAGATCGGACGAACAAATTTTCTTACTAGGTAAAAGCCGAGTTATTAAATGGCGCCGCTGCCGGCTCTTTTCGTTAAGATTAACGGTTTTCTGTGAGAGACGCGTTGTTTTTTGGGATCCGTTCATTCGTGAGCGTTATTTTTCTTGCTTAAAAATTTCAAAAAAATCCATAAAAATTAAAAATTGTTAAAAATCCATAAAAATTAAAATTTTTTAAAAATCCAAATTTTTTTTATTTATTTTTATAGTGTATACATATTGTCTATCGCTTTGGTATCTTTTTCTTTTGCTTTTGCAGGTGTATGCGTACTAGATCTTCAACATATCCAGAGCCCGAGACTCGTGAAGATTTAGCTATGGCTGGTGTGAACAACAACAATAACCCACCGCACCTCAACAATAACAACAACAATGTTCCCCCACCCGACCTTAGAAAAATGGAGGAGCTTTGTCAACCAACTATGTATGGACGAGGAGGACCGATTGCGCCGATGCAAATCACGGCTCTGGAGTTTTTGTTGAAGCATCACATGATCCAACAAGTGCAAACTAATCCATTTCGCGGATTGCCGGATGATGATGCCAACAAGCACCTCGACAAATTCATTACTATTACTCAAAGCATGAAGTTGCCCGGTGTTACTATGGATGTCCTTCGCCTACAGCTCTTTCCACACACTTTATCCCACCACGCCGAAAAATGGTTTGATCGTCTCCCGAAGAATTCCATTCATACTTGGGACGACATGACTCAACGATTTTTGTCGCGCTACTTTCCACCATCCATGGTCACGAGCATTCGAAATCAAATCAGCGGTTTCATGCAAGAACCCGATGAATCTCTCTTTGATGCTTGGGAAAGATATAATGTTTTGATCGATCGATGTCCAAACCACAACATGCTCCCCGTTACGTTGATTGATACTTTCTACAATGGTTTAACTTTTCGTGATCGTGATACTATTAATGCAGCCGCCGGTGGCACATTTATGAAAAGAAGACCCGAGGAGTGTAGAGAGCTTATTGAGAACATGACTACTCATCACAAAAATTGGGATTCATCCGCTTCTTCAAGGAATAACCCCAGAGTCAATGTTTCTTCTACTTCAGCAAACCCCGACATGACCGAATTCACCCGCATGATGGCCGAAATGAACAAAAATATCTTGCTCATCGCTACAAACCAACAACAACAAGTTAAAGCTTTAGCAATTTCTTGTGAGACTTGCGGTGGTCCTCATTCATACACTGATTGTCCTTCTACTCAAGGCAATCCGGAAAATGTGTATGCGGCTTATGGTAACTATTCATTGGAAAATTACCAAGCCCGACCTCAAGGTGATCGGAATTTGCTAAGTTACCGTTCTAACAACTTTCTTGCACCCGGTTTTTCTCCTCAAAACCACAACCCCAATAACTACAATAGAAGCAACCAAATCCCACCTCGAGCTTCAAATCCTTATCACCCACCCGCTCAACAAGCCCCACCCATTAATCAAGATGTTGAAGCTTTAATGAGAACCCAAGGAGAGCAAATTAAGAATCTGCAAAGCCAAATTATCAATATGAAAGGGGATATCACTAAGCAAGGAAATGACATTAGATCCGAGCTTCGACATGATATACAAACCTCTTTTAGCACTCAAACAAATGATTTGAAGAATATGCTGGCTAGTTTCTTACCAACCACTCAACCCTCTACTTCGGGCTCTCTACCTTCCAACACCGTCACCAACCCAAGAGCGAATGTGAGTGCTATTACTACACGAAGTGGAGCAACCGTAGTAGGACCATCTATCCCTCCCCCAGTTACTCCATCTACACCTCCTCCACCACCAATTATCCCTCCTACTCCCACGCCTAGTATTAGTTCTCCATTACCGTCTCCACCTCTTACTAACGTACCCAAGAAGAAGAACCCTTCACCAACCCCTCCCCCAGTTACTCCTTATCCTTGTCGCTTGGACAAGCCTAACTTGCTAACTAAGGATGACATTCAAGTGTCGAACTATTTGAAGATGATCTCTCAAATGAATTTCAACATTAGCCTTGTTGAAGCACTTGTCCACATGCCGAAATTTGTCAAAGCATTTAAGGAATTGCTTAATAAGAAGGAAAAGCTGGTTGAGCTTGTCAACACACGCTTAAATGAAAACTGTTCTGCAGTTAATCTTAAAGAACTTCTAGAGAAACTTGGAGATCCCGGTCGTTTTGTGTTGCCTTGCATTTTTAATAAAACCGAAGAATTTACTGCCTTAGCCGATCTCGGGGCAAGTATTAATTTGATGCCTTTAAGTGTTTGGACAACACTATCATTACCCGACCTTACACCAACGAAGATGACTCTTGAGCTTACAAATCGCACTCTCGCTTACCCCATTGGTATTGCTGAAGACGTGTTTATTAAAGTTGGCACCTTCACTTTTCCGGTCGACTTTGTTGTTGTTGACTATGAAATGGACCCTCGTATTCCTTTAATACTTGGTCGGCCATTCTTGAGAACCGAAAAAGCTCTAGTCGATGTTGCCGAAGGTGAGTTAATTTTAAGGGTCGGGAATGAACAAAAAGTGTTCAAAATGGGGAAGATCACAAACAAATCCTATGGAAGAGAATCAGCGAATATGATTAATGTGCTTGATGATTTTGTCGTCTACAACAATCCTCTTTTCGATTCTTGCTATGATAATCCACTATTCCAAGATGATGTGGATGATTCTCTATCCAATTCTGATCCTCCACTAATTTATGATTCTCCACCGATCTTTGATGCTTATGATGACGATTCTAGTTCCAATGGAGATGATTATGATGATTTTACTTCTGAGTATCCAGACATGCCCACTTTTGATGATTTTGATGAGGCTGATACTCTCTTGAGTGATTCTTCACATGATGAAGATCCTCCACCAACAACACTTGATCCTACTTTGGATGACTACTCATTTGAGGAAGACTTTCCTAATTTTCTCAACACATACTTCCCTCATGAGAGTGATGCCCCTCCTTTGGACTTTGATGATTATGGTCTTTATCCTTCTACGGATTTGAAGAAACTTCTTTCAAAGGAGAAAAAGCCGACCGACACCGATATCCGCAACACTTATGTCTTGACACCTCTATATCCACCTTCTGAGGATGAGATTGCGAGATTTAAGATCGGATCTTCTTCAAGATATGCTGAGCCTGAGTGTTATTTTCCCCTAAAGGAAAAGGTGTTCAACCCTGGTATTGCACTTTTTAAGCCATCTCAGTATCCATCTGATGAAATAAAAGGAAAGATTTTTGGAACTTTTGGAGATATGCTTGCACCTCTTCACCCTTGCTCCCACCGTGCTCAACAACTGCTTAAGGGAACCTTGCCTACTCTTCTTTGGCTTGCCTTGTTCGCCTTAAGCTTGTGCTATTTGATGGACGAAAACCATGTATTTGATCCCGGTGGATGTTTTTAAAGCTTCTTCCTATGCTAATCAAGGTCGAGTCAGGCTCACGACTCGGTTAACAAAAACTAGCGCTTCTCGGGAGGCAACCCGCAGTATCTATCCTTTTTCTCTTATTTTTATAATAAGTGTAGGGGGAGACCCTAGTATGTGTTTGTTGTTTTCTTTCTAATCATATGCAGGGATTTGAGCTTTCAAAGATCCATTCTTGATGACTTTTGACGACCCGCGATTCCGTGTACCCGTCTTCCCGGTTCTATCCTAAACTCTGTTGATTCACTATTTTATATTCTTCAATAGTAAAATAGGAATCACTTTAGTTGTCTCTTCCTTAACAATATTTAAACAAAGTGCACAATGTCCTAAGTGTAGGGGAGTTTACTTCCACATGCTTAAACATTGAGGACAATGTTTATATTAAGTGTAGGGGGACTTCTATCGAAGTTAAGTGGCCTTTTCCTTGTTTTTGTCCTCATTTTAACCGGAAAATCAATTTTTTTGACATTTTTCAAAATTTTTGATCTATTTTGGCCTATTAGTTTTTTCCCTTGTTATAGTTATTTTCTTTCTTTGCTAGAATAAATTTTAATAAAGTGGTTTTAATTTTTAAACGTTGTGAATCTTTTGACTCAACCCGAGTTTACTTATCTAAGTTTACTCTAGCTAGTATCCTTAACATGTTTAAGTCAAGTTTTGCTAGGCTTTTATATAGGGAGCTTTAAAACGCGAAAGTCTTAACTCTCACGGGTTAAGAACAAGAACTTTTCGCAAGTTTCTATAATTGATCCTAGAGAGATCTTTATCAAGGGAACTTTAAAATGCGATTTCTAAACTTGAAAAAGTCTAAGAATTTGCAAGATCCTATAGATGACTCGAAAACCCAAAACTTTGATTTAATTGGCTAAGCATCCACGAGTCTCATTCCTTGAGATTTTAAATTATGGAGAACGAGAGATGATAGAGTCAATTATAACTTTGGTATTCTTTCATGAAATTATGTGAGTTGATTATAAGCTTTTTCTCCTATCGCTTGTTAATAAATCTATCTACAATAAATAAGGTTGTACGATTTGAAAAGTTACTTAGCTTCTAGCCCAAGATCGTTTAAAAGTTGCTCGGTATTGATTAGAGTTCATAGCCAAGGCATAACTTATTGAAGCAGGATGCGAAGATTGGCGAGTCCGAAAAGGCCCTAACAAGGCATGAGGGCTACATTTTGTTGCTAAAGATCCCAAGTGATTTGAAGAATCAATTATCAAGAATCAATATGAAGGATCGAGACACACGACGAAAAGCAAATACTCCCCTAAAGATCATGGAGAAGTCTATCCAAAAAGACCCTAACAAGGTATGAGGATAAATAGATCCAAGTCCGAAAAGGAGGCGGATCGTTGTATATCAAAATCCAAAATAAAGATTGGAGAAAAATGAAGAAGTCGTGGTCCAAGTATGAAGAATCTCTCAAAACTTCAAGTGAAGAAATTCCTATTATGAAGAAAAGACCATAATTTCAAGAACGTCTCTCAAGATTTGAAGTATGAAGTCGCTGCCAAATATCGGTCCGAGAAAGGTCTCAAATCGTGAAGCGAGTTATGCCAAGATATGAACTTTATGAGGTCCCGAGAAGCAGTTTTAAAAGATTTTGTCCTTTAGCTAACTATTGATTAAATCGTCCTACTTTATTTTCAGCCTTAATAACTATCGAAATAAGTCAACAATGCATCCTCGTGATCATTCAATACAACAATAAAATATAAGAGATACACCTAGGAATAAGGGAGTCTAAGTGAATAATTGGCCCACATGAGTTTGTGTTAGTTTGCTAACTTATAATAATAATTATCTCGTTTTTAATCTTGATTTGGGGAACGTGAAACTTGAGGATGATAATCATTCATGACATTTTCAAAACCCTAAGGTAAGTTTTTGATCTTTTTACTTTTTTTCTTCTTTTGAATATTTTGTAATTTTCTATCTCTTTAATAAAGGCCAAGGTGGATTGATTATGATGAAAAATGTAAATCGTGCTTTGTAACTAATGCATTGCATGAGGACATTGCAATGGTCAAGTGTAGGGTATTTAATAAGTGTGAAAACACTTATCCCTTTACCACTTAATTACAATAATAACCAAGCCAAAACATGTATTTTATGTCGTAAATGTCGGAATTATGCGTGGTTTGCGTTTTTGTTGTGATTTAGGATCAAAATGTGAAAAGGGAAGAAAACACGGGCTTTCACGGGCTTTTATCGAAGAAAAAGACAAAAGATGAAGTCGAAAGATCAAGAGTGCCAAAAGAACGGAAGTCCAAGGCCAATTCTGAAGATTTATCGAAGAAAAAGTCTAAAGACGGAAGTTTAATAAAAGCCGAAGAACTCAAGTCTAAATTAATGAAGAAATTACAAGACGAGTTTATTAATCCCGAGACAAAGTCGAAAAAAGTCGAAGAAATTAGAAGACGAGAAGTCGAGAAAGAAAGAAGATTGAACCAACACATGCTTAGTTTTCCTAATCACTATAAATAGACTCCTAATGTGTCATTAGGAGTTGTTAGCTAATTTGACACATTTGTAACACCCCATTTTGGAAATGGAAATATCACAGTAATTATGGCGTGTCATCAAAGCATACAAGGTAAAATGTCTAAACATTACTTGACCATATAAAGGAAAATACCGAAATCAAACATCGGTAGTCAAAAAGTAAAGCTCATCACACACAAACATAGTATAGTAAAGGAAAAGGACGAAACAATGTCCAAAGCATAAGTATCATAAAGAAAAGAAATGCATAATGTAAAGAAGGCTAGATAGCTTCCAGTCCATATGCACGTACTCTTAATATCTACGAGCGCCCCTGAGTACCCGCCGTTTTGGGAACATAGAAAAGGAAAACGGTTGAGCAATACGCTCAGTGCACGGATGTACAATAAAGCATGAATAGGATAAGCATATAACATAATAACAGCGGAAGAAACTAAGTCCCGAGTAACCTGGTTAAGTCTTAATAAAACTGGTTTTATAGTTTGAAAGTCTTATGTTTATCTTATAAAAACTGTTTGTCATATTTTACCATTTAGCCAATATAGGTCATGAATATCCACCGTGCATGAATAATTGGAGGGGTTACCTCATCATGCAAATTAGAGGGGCTGCCTCTAATTTAATATACTGGTTTTATGGGTAGGAGGGATCAGCTCCTTGTGAAGGATGCAAGGCACATACCGCATTCACCATGTAATCCTGAATAAAACGTGTAACTAGGATGCACCCATATGCCCCACATGATAAATATAAATAAATGGCCAAAAGCTGAAGGGACGCCACGAGCAATCACTCCGCCGTGGTGAAGTCATAACATCAGTGCCTCTAATGTTATGGTTATGGTACCTCCATAACTAGGTGAGACTGGTCATGCATGTATATGGCTATAGGTAATCATATTAAAACATAAGCAATCAAACTCATACTTATACTACGGGAAACAATTGGCTGCATACGGGGAAATCCTAATAAGGAAAGAATGTCCATACTGAAAGGACGGGAATCCGTACCTTATGTCCAGTGAACGAGAACGATGAACTGCGAGAATCCTACTTCCGAAACACTAGTGCTACATAAATACGTACATGAAATAAGTATCTGCTTACTACATACATAGCTGGTTTTATATCATGTCTTAGCTTATTTTATGTGTTCTTACTATTTTACACTGTTTAAAGCCTTAAACTGTGTTAAATCCTATATTATGTTCATTCTGATTAAGTATTTCTGATATTTCATGTGTTATTATACTTACTGTGCAATAATAAGTAACTTTCCAAAAATAGCAGGTTTCCTTAAATAGAAGTTTCCAAAATAGAAAGTTACCAAAAATAAAAAGTTTCCAAAAATAGAAAGTTTCCAAAAATAGAAAGTTTCCAAAAATAGAAAGTTTCCAAAAATAGAAAGTTTCCAAAAATAGATTTACTGCTTAAAATAGATAAGTTTCTAAAAATAGAAAGTTTCCATAAATAGATTAGCTGCCTTAATTAAATAAGTTTCCATAAATAGATTAGCTGCCTTAAATAAATAAGTTTCTAAAAATAGCTGGTTTCCATAAATAAAATAGCTGCCTTATTTAATTAAGTTTCTAAAAATAGAAAGTTTCCATAATTAGAAATAAGCTGGTTAAATAAGCTAAGTAAATAAGCCTAAGTATTTTCATGATTATTTTCTAAGTCATATGATATATTATATAGTTTAATAATTATTTCATGTAATTTAATTAAACTATAGGTTATAATATTTAATTAAAGTATGACATGTTTTAATTAAATATATTAAATACTTAGGTTAAAATATGTATTATTAAATACTAATAATATAACCTAAGTCATGTTTAATTAATTAATTATATCCATGGTTTTTAAAATAATTAATTAACTATAAGTCTTAATAATAAAAATACTTAGGTTAAAATAATTCATGTTTATTAATAATTAGTTAACCTAAGTCATGTTATCAAATTAATTACATCTTATTAAATTAATTTTAACCTAAGTTTATAACATAAACAACTAACATAATCATGATCCGGATCTAAGCTTAAAAACATGCACCGGATATGAACAAACACCGTACCCCGAACCAAATCGGGGTACCCCCTTGCTGCCGTGGGACCCACACGCACCAACCAAGACCAAAAAGGTCTTGGTGGTGGTCGGCTAAAACAAACCGAGCCCCCTTTGGGGTCGGTTGTACCTGCGGCCCAAAACAAACACCCCTTAAATCGATCCCTTTGATTAATTAATGACCAAAACATGTTAGATCTAGGTTTAATTAATGTGTTTTTATGAAAAACATCACGTGTTCTTAATTAATAAAAGATTAATTAAAAAGAAAACAAGTAAAAAGGTTTTACCGTATTCGTGGATCAAAAGGGTGAAGAACAAACACGAACAAACACTAAATCAACAAGATCCAAGATCAAAATCACCCCCTTATGGTGGTTTGTAGGCAGCGGCACACAAAGGAGAAGGAGGAAGGGATTTTAGGTTTTCTTGAAATTCTTCTGTAAAAACAATTTGAGTAGTAAAACTCTTTTTATACCCCACTTAGTAAAATTGGTAATGGGCTTGGCCCATTACCTTCTTTTGGCCGCGGGTAGGGACTCCCTTGTGGGGGTCCCGTACCTCGTTTCGTGTCTTGTAATTTCGTACACGTTTACGTTTAATTAAGTTCGTGTTTTAAATGTTCTCGTTACATAAATATCCTACACCTATATATTTAATTACGCTCGTATTAAATATATATACGTAATTAGTAATATCTCGTGTTTTAATTACGCTCGTGATCTCGTGATCGTATGTTCGTGATTAATTATTGCTAAATAATTATTACGTGATCGTTCATATAAAATACTTATCGTGTTCTAACACGTACGTAATACATAAACTCCTAATACGTAATCGTAATCATGCTATATTAGGAAAGTTTTTAACTAGTACGTACGAACTTAAGGTACTATGCATGGTAAAAGCATGCGGGTTTTACAACTCTTCCCCCCTAAAAAGAATAATTCGTCCCCGAATTATAGATAAAGTAAACTGGAAAAGAAGAACATACCAGAATTCAAAATATGAAATGAGGGTAAGAAGTCCGGATAGACTCCTCTGTTTCCCAAGTGGCTTCCCGCTCGGTATGATCCCTCCATAGAATTTTGACGAATGGAATCGTCTTCTTTCTCATGACTCGTTCTTGCCTGTCAAGAACTCGTTCGGGTTCTTCTATAAAAGTGAGATCTTCACGAATCTGTTCCAGTGTATACTGAACCATGTGAAGGGGATGATATTGGTACCCTCTGAGTAAGGACACATGAAACACATTGTGCACATGCGAAAGCTGTGGAGGTAACGCCAATCGGTAAGATACTTCACCGACTCGTTCGATGATATCAAACGGTCCGATGAAACGAGGACTGAGCTTCCCTTTAATCCCGAAGCGTCTAACACCACGTGCCGGCGAAACCTTAAGGAAGACGTGATCTCCTACGTTAAAATGTAAATCCCTACGATGCTTGTCGGCGTAACTCTTTTGACGTGACCATGCCTCCTGAATCTTCTGTCTAGCTACTGCGATCTTCTCGTTTGTCATCTCTATGATTTCTGGTCCTTCGAGTGTTCGCTCGCCAACCTGATCCCAGCAGATTGGGGCGCGACACTTCCTGCCATACAACATCTCAAATGGAGCACACTTGATGCTCGCGTGCCAGCTGTTGTTGTACGCAAACTCCACCAAACAGATGTATTCGTCCCAATCACCCGTCCATTCCAACGCACATGACCTCAACATATCTTCCAATGTCTGAATGGTTCGCTCCGACTGTCCGTCCGTTTGAGGATGAAAGGCCGTGCTAAGCTTAAGTTGTGTACCCCAAGCTTTCTGCAGACTTTTCTAAAAGCGCGAAGTGAATCGAGGATCTCTGTCTGAGACGATGCTGGATGGTGCACCGTGTAGTCTCATGATCTCTCGTCTGTACGTATCTGCAAGTTTACTTACCGGATCTTCCTTGCGGATCGGTAAGAAATGAGCTGATTTGGTAAGTCGATCAACGATAACCCAAATTGCATCGCGCTTCCTTTGGGTAGGCGGAAGACCGGTAACAAAATCCATGGTGATTTTATCCTACTTCCACTCTGGAATGTCTAACGGTTGAAGGAGACCGCCAGATCGCTGATGCTCGATCTTAACCTGCTGGCAGGTAAGACATTTGGAGACGTAAGTGGCCACATCCTGCTTCATACCACTCCACCAAAAGTACTGCTTGATGTCATGGTACATTTTAGTTGAACCAGGATGTATCGAGAATGGGGAGCTATGAGCTTCTGCTAGCAGAGCTTCCCGGAGTTCTTGGTCGTCAGGAACACAAAGTCTAGTGCCCTGCCATACGATACCATCTGCATCTACTCTGAATTCTGTCTGCTTCTCCAAATTTTGTATTATCGCCCATATTTCTCCGTCATCCTTCTGAGCTTCCTTGATCTTAGATAGTAACTCGGGTTCCACTCTAAGATTAGCCCAGTAACCATGCTGTCCACGTACCATGATCTCGATGTCTAGTCGCTCCAAGTCTCTTATGATTTCCTCATCGATTCTAATGCTGTTGATCATTCCGGACTTCCTGCTAAGGGCATCTGCTACTACATATGCCTTTCCGGGATGATACTGAAGATTAATGTCATAATCCTTCAACAGTTCCAACCATCTCCTCTGCCTCATGTTCAATTCACGTTGAGTGAAGATATACTTCAAGCTCTTGTGGTCCGTGAAAATGTCACATGATTCTCCATATAAGTAGTGTCTCCATATCTTCAATGCAAACACGACTGCAACAAGTTCCAGATCGTGCGTGGGGTAACTCTCTTCATAAGGCTTAAGCTGCCGTGAAGCGTACGCGATCACTTTCCCATGTTGCATGAGAACACAGCCAAGTCCCTTCCCCGATGCATCACTGTAGATTTGAAATCCACCCGTACCAGATGGTAGAGTAAGAATAGGTGCAGATACTAGCTTCTGCTTCAGCTCTTCAAAGCTCTTCTCTCGATCTTCAGTCCAGACGAATTTCTCCCCTTTCCGCATCAGTTTGGTCAATGGTAGTGCTAAGCGGGAAAAGTTCTCCACGAACCTATGGTAATAGCCAGCTAAGCCTAAGAAACTGCGGACTTTCGTCGCTGATGTCGGCCTCGGCCACTTAGTGATGGCCTCAACCTTCGCTGGATCCATAGTGATTCCTTCTGCTGATACAATGTGACCTAAGAATGCCACCTTGTCTAACCAGAACTCACACTTGGAGAATTTAGCATACAGCTGCTTCTGGCGAAGAATCTGTAGTATTGTACGAAGATGGTCTTCGTGTTCCTCCTTCGACTTAGAGAAAATCAGGATTTCATCGATGAAAACAATGACGAATTTGTCTAGAAATTCATGGAAGATTCTGTTCATTAGATCCATGAACACTGCTGGAGCATTTGTCAGGCCAAATGGCATAACTACAAACTCGTAGTGGCCATAACGAGTACGAAAGGCAGTCTTAGCAATATCCGGCTCCTTGACTCGTAACTGATGATAGCCTGACCTAAGATCGATCTTGGAGAAGTGTTTGGCCCCTTGGAGTTGGTCAAACAGATCATCAATGCGTGGCAGTGGATATCTATTCCGAATGGTAATCTTGTTGAGCTCGCGATAATCTATGCAAAGACGCATACTGCCGTCCGTATTCTTAACAAATAAAACCGGTGCGCCCCATGGAGATGCGCTCGGTCGAATGAAACCTCGTTCGAGAAGTTCTTGTAGTTGATCCTTCAGCTCCTTCAGCTCTATGGGAGCCATGCGATAAGGAGCCTTGGATATTGGTTCAGCTCCTGGAACCAACTCGATACTGAATTCCACTTCTCGTGCAGGTGGTATGCCCGGAAGTTCTGCTAGAAACATGTCTTGGAATTCTGACACTATTGGTTGATCCTGAATCGATGGAGATTCAGCATCCATGTCGTGAACCGTAGCTAGATAACCCTCGCAGCCATGTGACACTAGTGCACGCGCTTGCAGGGTGGATATGATTTGTACAGACCGTCCGGGTATGAACCCGTTATGAATGTACTCTGGTGCATTGACATCACCGAAGATAACCCGATATGAATGGCAGTCTATAGTAGCATGATATTTGGATAGCCAATCCATGCCCAAAATCATGTCGGAGTCATTCATGTCCAGCGGAAGTGCGTCGACAGGTTGAACCTTATCATCAAATTCTATGGGAAGACTCTTGTATACATGGGTGATTAATACAGAGTCCCTCAAAGGCGTGGAAATAGTAAGCCTATTTTCTAGTGGCAAGGGAGGCATCCTAATGTTCTTAGCATAAGCAGTAGAAATAACAGAGTGAGTAGCACCCGTATCGAAAATAACACATGCAGCGCGACCATACATATACAAGATTCCAGTGATGGTACCTGTAGACTTGTTGGCATAGTCTCGAGATGTCGTGTAGACACGCCCGGCAGTAGGAGGCGGCTTGGTATCAGCATGTCCTGATGTACCATCCATCTCGCCCTTACGGCAATCCTTCATAATATGGCCAGGAAGACCACACTTGAAGCACGCATTAGTATTACGGCGACATGGTCCTGGGTGCCTACGGTGGCAAGTAGAGCAAAGAGGATGAGTGTATCCTCCAGCAGGTGCTCTGGCTGGCTGAGGACCTGATAAAACATTTTAAATGAGACATAATAGTTGGGTACAAAGGACAAAGCGGATAATCGTAAGATTGAGTACCAGTGATAGCTGGACGGCTAGGCTGCGAACCTCTCTGGTTCTGGTCCCTACCGTTTCCATGGTTCCTGGTAGAATTTTGCTAGAGTGTCAGAATATGAGTTATAACATAAAACATAAGAAATTTCGTAAGTATTAAGACCTGCTGTTGCTGGATTGCCCGGCGTTGTTACAGTACTTGTCATTACCGCCACGCCTATCCGTAGCAGATCGGTCATTAGTCTGACCATTTCCCTTGGGCTGATGAGGCTGCTGCTGAGTAGCCGGCTGAGACCGGTCCCCAGTTTTCTGCCTGGAAGATACATTTAAAGAGATGGATAATTGACATATGGAAGATATACGGATTGATCACCGCTTGAATATGAAGGTTTTACCTCTTGTCGGGTCTTTCAGCTTCCCCGAACTCATCCCTCTCCTGCAGCATCTCCAGTTTTCGTGCTGCATCGGCCACTTGTGCTACAGTGTTGAACGTAGCACACACCAGATTGTTTGCGACCGATGTGCGAAGAGCCCATCTGAAGTGATGTGCCTGCTCTTCTGGAGTACCTGATGCCGCACCAAGGAAACCAGCCAAGCGAAGAAAGCGCTGCATAAACTCGTTGCTATTCTCCCCAGCTCTCTGACGGATCCCATGGTACTCTCTCTTGAGTTTGTCCTGCTCAGCCTTGGGGAAGAACTGCTCCATCACCCTGTCCTTAAACTGAGCCCAAGTTAAACCAGCAACCCACTCATCACCACCTTCAGATTGCATCAAAGCTAACCACCAGTTAAGTACATCGCCTTCGAACCGATAGCATGCCAACCTCGCCTTGTATGCGGGGTCACAACCCATAGCGTTGAAGATCTTCTCAATGTGAGCCAACCAGCTTTCAGCATCGCTGGGGCTATCAGTCTTCTCAAAAGCTCGAGGGCGGAGCTTGTTGAATCTCTCCAGCCATACTGCTAATGTCACTGGAGGAGGAGGAGGAGGTGGCTGATTGTGCTGCTGCTGATTGTTGGCAGCTTGAACTTCAGCCCGGATGTCATTCCTCAGTTAAGGAAGCAAGGCTTGCATGGCAGCCTGAATTGCAGCATTGAGCTGCTCATGTTCGCGTGTGAGAACCATCTGACAGTATAACATAAAACATATGATTAACAATTCAAAACATAAAATATAAAATATATACATGAAAAAAATTTTATACTAAAAATTTCACGAGAAAAATTTTATGCAAGAAAATTTTTGTATGAATGCATGATGCAGTTTTATGAAAACTTTGGATGCTCGAGAGTGAACGCCTCTGGTCAGTTCACTCAAAACAAAAGACATATCGAGGGGACGCCTATGGGTCGGTCCCAAATCTAGAAGTTTCGATAAAATACATGCGACTAAATAGGGCCAGTCCTGTACCAACCATTACTTAGTCAAAAACCCTGTAACAATGACATATATATGTATGCTTAAAAATGATGAATGCATGAAAACAACTGTCAGTTCTAGGAAGACCGTAGTGACTACCCACTAATCACAGGTCATATTTGAGAGCCTACAGGTCGAAGCCTTGGCTCTGATACCATAATTGTAACACCCCATTTTGGAAATGGAAATATCACAGTAATTATGGCGTGTCATCAAAGCATACAAGGTAAAATGTCTAAACATTACTTGACCATATAAAGGAAAATATCGAAATAAAACATCAGTAGTCCAAAAGTAAAGCTCATCACACACAAACATAGTATAGTAAAGGAAAAGGACGAAACAATGTCCAAAGCATAAGTATCATAAAGAAAAGAAATGCATAATGTAAAGAAGGCTAGATAGCTTCCAGTCCATATGCACGTACTCTTAATGTCTACGAGCGCCCCTGAGTACCTGCCGTTTTGGGAACATAGAAAAGGAAAACGGCTAAGCAATACGCTCAGTGCACGAATGTACAATAAAGCATGAATAGGATAAGCATATAACATAATAACAGCGGAAGAAACTAAGTCCCGAGTAACCTGGTTAAGTCTTAATAAAACTGGTTTTATAGTTTGAAAGTCTTATGTTTATCTTATAAAAACTGTTTGTCATATTTTACCATTTAGCCAATATAGGTCATGAATATCCACCGTGCATGAATAATTGGAGGGGTGACCTCATCATGCAAATTAGAGGGGCTGCCTCTAATTTAATATACTGGTTTTATGGGTAGGAGGGATCAGCTCCTTGTGAAGGATGCAAGGCACACACCGCATTCACCATGTAATCCTGAATAAAACGTGTAACTAGGATGCACCCATACGCCCCACATGATAAATATAACTAAATGGCCAAAAGCTGAAGGGACGCCACGAGCAATCACTCCGCCGTGGTGAAGTCATAACATCAGTGCCTCTAACGTTATGGTTATGGTACCTCCATAACTAGGTGAAACTGGTCATGCATGTATATGGCTATAGGTAATCATATTTAAACATAAGCAATCAAACTCATACTTATACTACGGGAAAACAGTTGGCTGCATACGGGGAAATCCTAATAAGGAAAGAATGTCCATACTGAAAGGACGGGAATCCGTACCTTATGTCCAGTGAACGAGAACGATGAACTGCGAGAATCCTACTTCCGAAACACTAGTGCTACATAAATACGTACATGAAATAAGTATCTGCTTACTACATACATAGCTGGTTTTATATCATGTCTTAGCTTATTTTATGTGTTCTTACTTATTTACACTGTTTAAAGCCTTAAACTGTGTTAAATCCTATATTCTGTTCATTCTGATTAAGTATTTCTGATATTTCATGTGTTATTATACTTACTGTGCAATAATAAGTAACTTTCCAAAAATAGCAGGTTTCCTTAAATAGAAAGTTACCAAAAATAGAAAGTTACCAAAAATAGAAAGTTTCCAAAAATAGAAAGTTTCCAAAAATAGAAAGTTTCCAAAAATAGAAAGTTTCCAAAAATAGAAAGTTTCCAAAAATAGAAAGTTTCCAAAAATTGATTTACTTTTTTAAAATAGATAAGTTTCTAAAAATAGAAAGTTTCCATAAATAGATTAGCTGCCTTAATTAAATAAGTTTCCATAAATAGATTAGCTGCCTTATATAAATACGTTTCTAAAAATAGCTGGTTTCCATAAATAAAATAGCTGCCTTATTTAATTAAGTTTCTAAAAATAGAAAGTTTCCATAATTAGAAATAAGCTGGTTAAATAAGCTAAGTAAATAAGCCTAAGTATTTTCATGATTATTTTCTAAGTCATATGATATATTATATAGTTTAATAATTATTTCATGTAATTTAATTAAACTATAGGTTATAATATTTAATTAAAGTATGACATGTTTTAATTAAATATATTATATACTTAGGTTAAAATATGTATTATTAAATACTAATAATATAACCTACGTCATGTTTAATTAATTAATTATATCCATGGTTTTTAAAATAATTAATTAACTATAAGTCTTAATAATAAAAATACTTAGGTTAAAATAATTCATGTTTATTAATAATTAGTTAACCTAAGTCATGTTATCAAATTAATTACATCTTATTTATTTAATTTTAACCTAAGTTTATAACATAAACAACTAACATAATCATGATCCGGATCTAAGCTTAAAAACATGCACCGGATATGAACAAACACCATACCCCGAACCAAATCGGGTACCCCCTTGCTGCCGTGGGACCCACACACACCAACCAAGACCAAAACGGTCTTGGTGGTGGTCGGCTAAAACAAACCGAGCCCCCTTTGGGGTCGGTTGTACCTGCGGCCCAAAATAAACACCCCTTAAATCGATCCCTTTGATTAATTAATGACCAAAACATGTTAGATCTAGGTTTAATTAATGTGTTTTTATGAAAAACATCACGTGTTCTTAATTAATAAAAGATTAATTAAAAAAAGAAAACAAGTAAAAAGGTTTTACCGTATTCGTGGATCAAAAGGGTGAAGAACAAACACGAACAAACACTAAATCAACAAGATCCAAGATCAAAGTAACCCCCTTATGGTGGTTTGTAGGTGGCGGCACACAAAGGAGAAGGAGGAAGGGATTTTAGGTTTTCTTGAAATTCTTCTGTAAAAACAATTTGAGTAGTAAAACTCTTTTTATCCCCCACTTAGTAAAATTGGTAATGGGCTTGGCCCATTACCTTCTTTTGGCCGCGGGTAGGGACTCCCTTGTGGGGGTCCCGTACCTCGTTTCGTGTCTTGTAATTTCGTACACGTTTACGTTTAATTAAGTTCGTGTTTTAAATGTTCTCGTTACATAAATATCCTACACCTATATATTTAATTACACTCGTATTAAATATATATACGTAATTAGTAATATCTCGTGTTTTAATTACGCTCGTGATCTCGTGATCGTATGTTCGTGATTAATTATTGCTAAATAATTATTACGTGATCGTTCATATAAAATACTTATCGTGTTCTAACGCGTACGTAATACATAAAATCCTAATACTTAATCGTAATCATGCTATATTAGGAAAGTTTTTAACTAGTACGTACGAACTTAAGGTACTATGCATGTTAAAAGCATGCGGGTTTTACAACATTAGTCTTTCCACCTTATTTTCATGTCATTTTAATTAATTGTCAATTTAAATACTTGTCTTGCACTTTAATTTCTTTAATTCCAAGTAAGTGTTTTTAATTTTGTTGTTGAATCCTTTCTTTAATCAAGTTTTTATCTACCTTTCTTGTTTTGCTTAATCTTTTTGCTTATTATCTTATTGTCATTCTTATTTGATTACTTGTTATGTTTTTATGATTATGATTGTGTTAGCTTATTGATTTGATAGCTTATTGTGTTTTTCTTAAATTTGATTAAGTGCTTTTTAGTTAATTTTTATAAAAAAGTTGTTTTAAAACATTTTTATTATTTAGTGTTTTTGAAAGTTTTTAAATTTAAGCTTAATAGCTTTTTCTTAAGTTTGATTTAGTTAAGTTTTTAGTTAGATGCTTAATTGTTTTTGGCTTATTTTTAGTTCGTAGCTTATTTGATTTTAGTTTTAATCCGGGTTTTGGTAAAACCCTAGTATTCCGAATAGTCTGCACCACTGGATTCCGGATAAGCGTCTGTTGGGTTTATTCCGGATATAGATTGGAACAATATTCCGGATAAGGGCCTAGTTCAGGTTATTCCGGATAAGGAGGGGTTGATTTATTTCGGATAGTGATTCAAGGAATTATTCCGGATAAGCTGCACGATTCAGTGTTCAGGATAAGGCTTCGTTTCAGTTATTCCGGATAGTGGTGACAACGCACATTCCGGATAAGAGGCACAAGTCATATTCCGGATAAGAGTTCGAAGGTTTATTCCGGATAAGTCATTGAAGAATTATTCCGGATAGTGGTCTACTGAGGATTCCGGATAAACACGCTGAATATTATCCCGGATAAGGGCAACTTAGTTATTCCGGATAAGGGGAAAGTTTATTCCAGATAGTATTGCGGACTCAACATTCCGGATAAAGCTGAGAAGTTATTCCGGATAAGCCACTTTTGGTTATTCCAGATAAAGATTCAAAGTTCATTCCGAATAAGAGTCATAAGATCATTCCGGATAAGCGTCCCAACTTCACATTCCGGATAAGGGCCAAGTTCTGATTATTTCGGATAAGGAGTTCGTTGGTTTATTCCGGAGCAGATTCAGATTTCGGATAAAGGTGACAGCTTTATTCCGGATAAGCAGTATCTTGTTATGAATTCCGGATAGTGACAGTATTTCGGGGTCCAACTCAGGTTTTGTTTATCCTCTGTTTCAGTCTCAAGCATTTATTTTTCCCGCTATTTTTCTTTTAGTTTAATTCTAAAGTTCATATTTTTATTACATTGTCAATTTAATTTTTCGTCACGCTTTAATTTTAAGAGATTTAATTAAATTACTTTTTAAAGTTTTTAATATTGAACCATTTAAGTTTTAATTAGTTTTAGTTTTAATTAACCGTCATTTACATTAAAGTCTTGCACATTTTACTTTACAACGACCAAAAATATTGTTTTTCACCAAAAGACGACCGAGTCGCACGTTCACCCTTTCTCAATTCGAAAATATTGGACGAACAAATTTTCTTACTAGGTAAAAGCCGAGTTATTATCCATCCATCCCGAGGATGGACCATGGTAGGCTCAGATACGACACCCTTCAGGGAAAACTAGAGACGCACGACATGGCTGCACCCTCAAGAGGTTGCCTCGCCAAGATCCGTACGATCCCAGGTTTAACCTGGGCTGGTCAAGGTCATCACAACCTGGTATAGGTGCGGGAGGCAACTTATTACATGTCCAACTTTCAATGAAAACCGGAATGGGTACAACCAAAGGTCCACCCCGCACAATCAGAGCGATGGCTGGGAACCAATTCCAACAGACTGACGGGTGGGAGTCAATTTGAACACCGACAATTAGTTTATATATCAACGACTAGGAACCAATTAGAACATATCGACATTTGATAACCACTTTAAACACACACACTAAGAGATACTCATTTTAATTAAAAATTGAGATTGTGAGTGTGTACTATTCATATGGAAACGTGATTTTCCTTTTTTTATTAAGTTTATTTATGACACACACGCCATGGCTGCACCCTCAAATGGTTGCCCCGCTAAGATCCGCGCTAGCTCGGGTTAAGCAGGCATAGAAACGCGACCCAACCTATGACCTGTACAAATTTAGACCCAAACATACCAAAGCCCGACATGGGTACGACCAAACGGTCAACCCGGCAAACTACGGGTCAAACCAGACCCTACCTTTACTGTAAACACCTCTTTTTGCTGGTCCGCCATTATATAAACTATAACTTCAATAAGAAAAGGGAATTGCGAGAAAAAATACACCTGCGAACATCAATTTACTTCCATCCTGAGGATGGACCATGGTAAGGTCAGATACGACACCCTTGAGGGAAAACGTGATTTGCACGACATGGCTGAAGCCTCAAGTGGCTGCCCCGCCAAAACAAATTGGGCACATGTCAACCCCGTCAAATAGACAGTGTTCTGAATCCAGCGAATTTCAACTGATTCAAACCTGATTCAAACCTTCACGATCTTCACATTTATTAACAACGACCCATCAAAACACATAAAATTTTGACAGAAGTATCAATAGAACATTCGCTAACCTGAAAATCCCACATGTTGAATCCAACTGGTGGGTGATAAGTACGAAAAGTTTTTTTTTCGTATTTTAAGGCTCAGATAAGGGAGCAAACGGATATGAGGATATGTGTGCCTCTGACTACAAACACATCAAGATTGCCCCGCCAAGAAGCACATAATCCGCTTACAGGTGTGATGTAGAGTTTTTACCCCTTTAGGAAAAGGAAGGCAAAATAGTGGCAAGCATTAAGTGTCGGTTTAGGAAAACCAAGCACTAATGACCAAATAAGTTCAAGTTCGTTTCCCAAGAAGGCAAGTGCGTTGTGTTAAGAGATGATTTTTGATTTGTGATTTTATGATTGAGAGAAAAGAAAATAGAAATGAGATTAGAAGAGAATGACGGTTACGATGACGTATTACAATAAGACGAAAAGGTCGATCACGTAAAACCGTAAAAACTCCCAAAATTAAAATTTTAACCTAAAAATTCCTAAAAATTACTAAAAATCCACAATAACATTCTAAGAGTTTACAAAAAAATCCAAACTTGCTAAAACCTTTTAATTAATTAGATAATGACTTTTTAATGCTAATTAAAGCCCTAAAAATCAAAATTAATTATTAAAAAGCCCTAAACAAGATTTAAAAGTTTGTAAACCTAAAAAATAACCTAATTAAGCTAAAAAGTATTTTTTAAAATTTTAAAACCAACTAAAACTATTTTTAAACACTTAAAAACTATTAAAATCAATTAAAACTTAAATTAATTCTAGAAAATAATTGAAAAGCCCTAAAAATATTTGGAAAGTTACAAAATTCCTAATTAAGTGTCTACAATCTAGGAAAAATGTAAAAACTTAAAAAATCAAACTTTTAATTTTTAATAATAAAATAATATTAAAATATTCAAAAAAATTCAAAGTTTATAAAAAATTCTAAAAAATTACCAAAAATCTAGAATAATGTAACTAAGAAAAAAATGCAATCATAAGTTTCCAAAACCTTTTTAATAATATTATATTAATTTCTAAAGTTGGTTAAAAACCCTAAAATCATATAAAATTAAAAATAAGTTAAATTAAAAACTTTATTGGCTGTAAACCTCAAAAATATAGTTGAAAACCTAAAAACTATTTTTTCAGATTTTTAAAATGCTTTTTCCTATTTTTTATTTACTTTTCAAAATTTAAACTTAAAATAATCCTATAAAATTAATACACACGTGAAAAATAAACTTTTTGAACCAAAAAGTCCTAAACCCTAATAAGAACAAAGTAAAAATGCTAAGTTGTAAAAACCTAAAGAAAATAAGCTGGAATCAGCTTATAAGTAAGTTGATAAGTTAAATAAGCCAAAAACAATAATTCCTTAAGTATTAAACTAACCAAGTGATAACAAGTCAAAGACCCTAGGGCAACTAGTTATCACGTTGGTGTGTGAGAGGAGTGGCGCAGGTTCGAGTCCTGGCCACGTCCTTTTTGTAATTTTTTTTTTCTTTTAAACTTTAAATACACAAAAACAGTAACCTAAACTTAATCTAAAACACACTTTTAATCAAAAACAAACTAGAATCAAGCTGTTAAGATCAAAACAATGCCCAGTTAGGCATTGTGTTAACTGATGAACACACAAGTACAAAATACGTATCTTCACAAGTGAAGAAAGAACAAGAGGGCTTGTTCAGTGATATTTGTTGCAGTTTGATGGACAATGGGGGCACCCCTACACTCAGTTTGAGTGTAGGGAGTCAAATATAGCACAAAAAACACAAGTCAATCACACAAATCAAGCTCAAATTGCACAAGAAGGTTACTGATCTAGCATGCATAGGTCTGTGAGTGTTTGCTGATGCAACTTGCACAAAAATGATTTTCAAATGCTTAAATCTTGCATACACCCCTACCAACTAGCCTAAAACTGATTTCAATCCCTAAATGAACCTATGATCTAACAAATACCAAGATTCGATGAGCAAATTCAAAGAAAACAGGCAGAAAAGTGGATTACTGAATTCATGCTATTTTTCCAAATATTTTATCATGCAACTTGTTTTAAACTCACCCAAACTGAAAAGCTATGACTAACATATAACCTATTACAACCTATTGAGTGATTTAAACCAATTTTAAAGCAAATGCAGTAGCTTAAATGGATTATCCTGTATTCCCAAACACCCCTTTAAATCTAAAAACCAAAATTTATCAAAGCAAACCTTCTCAAATCTACTCAAATCTGATTTCAAATACTTCTAACATACATCCTAGGCACAAATGAGCATAATCAAACAATTAAACAACACCTAAGCAACTTTCAAGCAAATCATCCAAATCACACAAATCTCAAACTTGTAAACTGAAAACCAATGAGTTCAAGGTTTATACCTTGTGGGACCCACATCCAGGCCCCACTATGGCAGCAAAGCCATCTCCCATCAGCTTATAGCTGGGCTATTGGCTTATATGAACAAGATAGCTAGTAGAGATGCTAGTGGTGGTCACAAGGACACACACACCCAATATGTCTTCTAAAAAAAAGAATAGATATTATGAACCTGCTAAGAGAGAAGGAAAAGACTGTGTAAAAGATAAAGGCTTTCCCCTAGCTTATGGATGAAGCTAGAAGTAAGCTAGAGCTTAGGTTAGAACTAGGATAAGCTAAATAATGGACCAAACAAAGGCTGTCTAAGATTGGGTACCCACTATACCAGAACAAGCCATGGTATCATGGACATACACAATCTCAAACACCTCTAAACTAACATATTCCATCACCATTTTATCAGATTTTTATGAAAATTTAAGGTTTAAGAAAAACTTGAAAAGAAAACAGAAAACTTGGAAAACTTGATAAACTTGCTGAAAACTTAAAACCAAACTGAACAATGATAATTTAATCAACTGAAATATAAAATGGGACTAGCTTTCTTCACATAACACTTCACCAACTTTCATTCATAAAAGGGCTTTACAAGGATGTGAACAAGGAAAGCAAGAACAAGAACTATGCTAAGTCTTATGCGTCCTTATATACGGACTTACAAGGTTCTAGAAAGCAGAAAAATACTAAACCCTAATGCTTGTTGAATTCCAGGAATACCCTTAAAGATTTTTGAATTTTCGTCCCATGTGATCTTCTCTTGTCTGCTTGTGGTGAAATCAACGTTGCAAAAATGATCCAAGGGGTGTAAATGATGCGTGGATATGAAGCTATGCCTTGGTCGTTGATCCTCTGGCCTGGTTTGTCTTCAAGCTCACTTGTGGGTCAGGGGAGGGTTGGAGAGCCATGTGGGGATGAGGGTGACGTTTTTGGGAGTTGGGTTTGGGTTTAGGGTGTGATGAATTAGTGTTCTGGAAACATTTAGCAAAAACCCCTTTGATTAGGGTTTAATTCATCCTGGGATTAAGTAGGGTTTAAGGGGGATTAGGAGGGTGTTTTAATCTGTTTTTGGTTTAATGAATTTTCAAAAATGTGTTTTGGTGGGAAGACAATATTAAACTTGGTTTAATAAGTAAAATACTGATGGGTTGTGACGTGGAGTAGGGGAGGATGGTGATTGGTGGAGGAGTGGAAGTGGGTGACGTGGAGGATGCTGGTTGGGTGGTGTGAGATTGTTGTCTGGGCAGATTAGGTCCCCCAACTCCCTTAGCTTCTTCATTTTGTATAAAACAGCCAATTAACCTTTTTCCTTTGTAAATAACTTTGGCTGAATTGTAAAAAATGGCACAACAAGTTTTTAAACTTGTTTCAAGGACTTAAAATGCATAGTTTGCATTCTTCAAGGGCTTTTCTTGACATGTCTTCATACTTCAAGGTTTTGACTTGTTTGTTGACTTCTTGGAGGACCAATATTGGCAATTTAGTTTTTTTAAGGGACTAAATTTGCCAATTCTTCAAAGTTAAGGGTCCTTTTTGTAATTTTGACAAACTTTAGGGACCAAACTTGTAATTATGAAGATACAAGGGTATAAAGTGTCAATTCTTCTATATTGGAGGACCCTTCTTCATAATTCTTCAAATCTTCAAGGGTTTTCTTTGTAAAATTCTTCACTAGGGCTTGGTTCATTGTGCGGCTTCGTTTCCCGTGTTCGTTTTTGTAGGATTCTTGTGATCTTTTGTCATTTTCTCAATATCCGTACCTAAAATACACAAGCAACAAACACAAGCATATATTTGGGTATTTTGATGATATTTAATGCATTTTAAGCCCTATTTGGACGATGAGACTATGTATAAAAGCAGTCTCATCAAGGTGCTCGATTATATTCATCATTGCCTTTTAGAACCTTCCAAAAGATACACGACCTACTCAGAACATCCGCCATGGCGGCAACCACAACGAAAAAGCGGCCGCCCGGCTAAGACATAGGAGCCCATAAACTGCGGCTCATAAAACACAAACACAAAAGGTTTTCATCATTACCTTAGGCTCAAATAAAGTGCAATTATCAATTTAATAACGAAGGAGAATCTAAAACTCATAGGCACAGTCCATTATGACAAACGGAATTCATAAAATATAGAAACATACGAAGGATTTAACTCATATAAAAATAAAAGAGTGTTACCTTTAGAGCAGAGGCAAAATGTTTATGGTTACGCAACAACTTTATAGTATGATCATCCTCCAATTTATAAGCCAACTTCCACTATATCAATATACATGTCTTTACCCTGGCTTCTAAATCTAGAACCTTCAACACATATGGAGTTGTATCATCTAGATAATACACCCCGCCTACTTTCATCCCATGTCGTGGCTCGTGGTTATCCATCTAATATAGTTTGCTCCTGTAACTCGGATTATTGTTTACAATCTCCTACAAAACAACCAAAAACCAAAAAGATTAATAGGAGTGTTTATTTATTAGCTTAATTTACAACCTCGTTGAGATTTTTGAAAATCTACAAATACAAACATGGTCATTTGATAAAACTAACATAAAATCTTATACTTGGGTGTCTCTTTCGGCTTATAGAGTGGCCTTGTGGCTTATTTGGTATTGAGCTTATGTTTCATAAGCTCACTTTTTGTGGCTTTTTCTTTGAAACTTCAGAACCTATATAAGTTTATTATGTTCTGTAAACTCACTTTTTGTGGTTTATTTTGAAACTTTCCATCTTATATAAATAATAAACTTGTACAAACCTTAAAAGTTTCAAAGTGAGCTTATGAAACATAAGCTCAAAACCAAATCAGTCATGAACATAGGCCGAAAAAACACCCCAAGCTTATTTATGAGATTATTAGCTTTTATGTTCCCGGCTTATATTTCTTAAGGTCAGTTTTTTCAGCTTATTTTGAAACTTATAAGCTTATCTAAGATTGTTTTGACATTATAATCCTATGTATGCCCATAGGTCTCAGAATACGTCAAAACAATTAGGCTTATGAAACATAGGCTAAAAACATGTAAGATAATATTTACATTTGAAGGTTAGTTAGTACCACATGTTCTTTTATATGAAGGACAAAAATAGGTACTGAGAACACCGCGGTAAAGAAAGATTCGGGGCCATCTTGTATGTGTTAATGGGTCAAACTGCATTAGTAAGAGGCCCATTTAAGTTTCAATAGAGTTCGTTTTTTTTTCTAGCAAAGTAGGCATAAAGCTTAAATTATTTAATAGTTAGCTAAAAATCTTACCACATTAATGGCTTCAAGATACACCGACGCGACTTTGTCTTAGAACAATAGCTGGTAGATCATCGATAATCATTTCTTACCCCGAGGCGTTGACCTGTGTAAGGAAGCCGCAAACAAAACATGAATTAGTAACATTCTCATCATCATGTGTATACAACACAATCACCCTCTAGTTCTATTGAACACACACACCATTAAATCAGCTTCATTGCACGAAAAAAGCCCAAATTTTGATTTTTTTTCATACCTGGTCCGTGAGATAACTCAGCCCGATGATCAGTGTAAAACAATACATCGGTGCGAGCCAAAAATAACTCAGCCCGACACATTCGTCATGGTTGCAAACCCAGTAAGGTTTACTTGCCAAGATGTGGACATTGTCACTATGTTGAGGCTCAGATAAGTGAGCATCGGATATTAGGATATGCGCTCTAGCTGCAAACATAAAAAGCATGCCCCGCCAAGAGGCACACAATCCAAATCCTTTTCTAGTCCGCTTAGGAACGCTCCAATATTATCATCAGCGCCTTTTGGGAGATTTCAATGTAGATACAAAAGTGTTTTTTACCAAACAGAGCACTGCTTTTATGAACACGCTTTACTCGAACCCGTTTAAAAAGGTTTTAATACATCATCACGACCTCTTTAAATGGTAAGAGCTGGATAAAAGGGCGCGTGACCCCCAAGGCTGCAAACACGGATCTGTCATACCTATCCAAGGTAATGAAAACCCCCAATGAACACTAATTAGTTTTCCTAAGCATATTTGCAACCTACTGACACAAATACTCGCCCCACCTTACCGATAGCTGTTACCATGAGGCAACAATCAAAATCCCAGGAACCTTAATAAAGAAAATTAGCAGCACATAATCTTAAGGCGAAATTCAGCAGGTGACAACCAAATTCCCATGAAACCTAATAAAAGATTGGATGAACAAAAAATTAAGGTTAAATTAGAAACTTACTAATCACAGAAGCAAACAACATCATTATCCCAACAATCGTTACATCCAACATCATCACATGCGATTGTTATGATGTATCCGAACAGATGAAGCAACCTCATAGAGAGATCGGAAAAAGATCCAACATCGATGTAATTGAACACCATAGATCCACCAACTCCATAGAGAGAGAGAGAGAGAGATCGTGGAGAGCTTCTTAGATCAACCAACCTCAGATCCATAAAAAAAATAAGTCAACGAATCAAATGACCCGCAAAAGGAAATACCCATCTAACGTCAAGGACGCCACCTACCGACCATCAACGCTGCCTACCATAAACGGCGACAACGAAGAAGTTGGTGGCAACGAACCCCATTAAAAACCAAAAACCAGATCAAGATAAAAAACAGACGGTTCTAGAGAGAGTGGGTAATGATTTTGAGATGGGTATGCAAATAATAGAGTTATGATTTTGAGATGGGGCAAACTGTAGCCACTACCAAAACCCTGATCAATTAATACAAAGAGCCAAAGGGAAAAACCCATCATTAACGAATGCTATAGAAAAGGGCAACCCCAACATTAATTGAGTAACGAAGGGCCAAATAACTGTATGTGTGTGCCAGTGCGTGTTTTGTTTGTGAGGGGAAGGAAAGGGCTGTGAGATAGAAGAGTTAGTATTTGTTTAATAAAATGTGAGAGGATCACTGTTTCTATGAAAACGTGATTTGTGAGAACCCGTACTTTCCCAACATTATTATATTTTTTTATTCGTGCTTCTTGAAATTTCTAACGTATTACGTTTTCTTGTATTGCTATATGTAAATCCTGAGATTTTTAAATTATACTTTTTAAGTATTTTTCTGATCATCGATAAATACTTTATCGAGAATTATAAAATTCTTATTTTATTTTTCCATATCTAAATTAAATCAATGTTTTTTATTTAAAATCACCCTCGTGCGTTTACAACGAGTTTATTCAAAAACAATGTACAACCAGAATTCCTAGTGATCGCGATACCGACGGATGCCAAACATTTTACATTTTATTATCGATCATTTCGATAATTAATATTTCCGGCGATGTCGTTTTAATTACGTATTAAGTCGTGTCGAGAAATCGTATAATCATTTTTATGATGCATTGTAACTTTTGAAAAGTATTTTTACGAAACCCGAGCCCCGTAAATATTTTCAATATTTACCAATAACCGTTTTCTACCCTTTAAAACTATTAATTGTTTTAAGTCCACAAGTTTGCAAATTGGCAACTTGGGTCCCTCCACTACCAACATATATAAATCAACTTTTTAACAAAAAAAACACACACAACACAATTCTTACAAAAAAAAAGAAATCCCACTCTCTCTCACTCCTTGCTTTTGTCGCCACCCTAAACACACAAAACACCCTAAATCATCAACTTTTAATTTGATTCATCAAAATCTAATCATAAACCCATGTTCCAAATCAAAAGAGGATTCTATCTATACACAAATCTTCCACATGCATCAAGTTTTTATAAACTTTTGATTTCATGGTTGTATGATGTTTTAATCATCATGCATGTGTTATTTTTGGTAAGATTATGTTGTTTTGATCATAAAAAGTCTTATTTTTAATCTTTGATTTTTGTTAGATTTTTCATACAAGTGTTTTTAGGAGTGTTTGGTTGATGGGTATGATAGTATGATGATCCTAGAGGTATGGGAATGATTGGTTTTAGTTGAAAAATTAATTTGACTTGTGTTCTAAAAGGCTATTTTGGGACAGCAGGTCTTAAACAGATTTTTCGTGGGTTTAAGTTCTCTGAAAGACTAAGATTATTTGATATTGTTGTAGAGTTTTCCTAGACGCTCGTTTTGGTATAAGATAGAGCTTCTAATTCATTATGAGTCAAAAGTTATGCTAGTTTTAGTTTTCATGTACCGGGAGACGCAAGTCGGCACAATCCGAAATTGTGGCTGATTTTGGGTCGACTCTCGGGGACTTTAGGCTTGGTTAGATAAATATATCTACTGGTTTTCAAAGTTTACAAACTTAGCTTGATGAGTCTAGTAGTATTTTCAAAAGACGAATTGTCGAGTTAGTACTTTTAAAGTGGTCTAAACGGCTTTACAAAACAAGTGCACAAATCTGTCCCAAATTTGGAGTCGAGTAAAGTGTCGAGCTGATGGATTTTAAAGTGTGAACATTGGCTCATATTTTGGTGAGGTCTTATACAAGTTATAAGTGGCCTTGACACCAATTTTCATCTAATACGGACAAGTCTAGATAGGATAGATCGGTGTGTACATTTGGGGTGTACTTGCTGATTTTATTTTTGGACACATAGTTTAATGTTTGTGTTGCGTGAGTTTGAGTATTCATCAACGAAAATGATGACCTATTCAAGTGCTTAGTCATTATATAAATGACTTAGCTACTGGTCCAAGTAGGGGTAAAGGATAGTTTGACTTGCGTTGACTTGGCGTCGTATAACGGGTCAATTTTAAGTGTTTTAACGAGTAACGTTGGATAAAAGGATTCATTTGGTTCGTGTCAATGGTTAAGAAACATAAATACTTTGAAAACAGTTGAGTCATATTATATTTGGTAAATATCGATATTCGAGTCTTAATGTGCGCCTTATTTTGATAGGTTGCGGTTTTCGTGTTTCCCCGGGCATCCATATCGTCGGTGATCGTCTACCACTACCGTTTCTACTCAGTTGCTGAGTACCGTGATTGACTTACCTCATGGCTAAGGCGAGTTCATAGCCCCTTTTTACTTGTACATGGTTTCTAAATACGGGGTGAGATTTTACATGGTGGAACACAACCAATTAAAAACTGTATTGCTATCCAGAACTGTATGTTATTCTGAACGTGTATGCTTTATAGATGATTTCAATGGTATTACTGCTTTTAGACGTTAGCCTTGAGTTTCCTCTCATATCATGAACCGTTAATTGTCCCGTATGCTTTGCGCTAAGCGCGAATGTTGTGGGTTGATCCATCGGGATTGACAATCCCCGTCCCGATTACCTTGACGCACTAATATTCGTTTATACTTGAGTATTTAGGCTGAATACTCCCTAGAGGAACTTACGTTTGAGTTAAGCTTCGGTTCATGAGACTAAACATCAATAATATGCATCGTGACTATGTACAATGTACATAGTTAACCCCCCCATTACGTGTTTTACAAATTCTATTGTGTTCCACACGTTTACTGCTAAACCTATGAATATCACTCAACTTTGTGTTGACGATTTTACATGTTTAATCTGAGGTATTATTACTTAGCTTTGCTTGGATGGGAGCCCGCAGGATATTATCGCAGCTTGGAGATTTCTGTGATGCTTTTAAAAGACTGTTTTTAGTAAAAACTGTCAGGACTTTATTCTATCTTTTGGGCAACTTTATGTTATAAATTGAGATGAAATAATATAATTTTCCGCTTCTAAAACTCTGGGACCTATGTTTAAAAACTCTGACCTTTTATGATGTAATGTACATGTTTCTATTTCATCAGCTTTGTATGAACTGTAATTCATTATTTCTTGTACTATGACGTGTTACCCCCTCGTTGCCTAGTTGTTCCATGTCAGATTTTGGGGGTCTCACAGAGTGGTATCAGAGCGATGGTTATAGGGAACTGAGTCATTTTTCAAAAACTTAGTCTATAAAGTCCAAATATTTTATTGCTTCTAAGTGTCAAACACAAAATCTGCCATTGCTGTTCGATATCTTCGCGGGTAACTCTCTAATTCTTATTATTTACTTTTAATTATCGTTGTAGTATTTCATCTCTTGATTTCATTTTGAAATATTAATTTACGCTAATGACGATAATTACTATGTCTTTTCAAAGCCTATGTGCTTCATGAATTCTCATTGAATGTTACTGTGATTTCATCTGCTCTTACTGTATTTCTGGAATTCTTGTTCTTGTGAACTGATCTGGTTACAATGATTTTTACATTGTTATGATGTTACATACTTGTAATCAGAGCGCGTATGCTGCCAACTTTTCACACTCATTTTTCTGAGTACTATTGCTATTTCATTTATGCGTGATACGACTGACTTCATATACTCGTTCGTTTTGAATCATGTGTTTTTCTCGACTCGCTGCTACATGTTGTGCATACTCTCGTGATACCATTGTTCTGAATTGAATAAGTGTTGTTCTCGATAAGACTCCTGATTGTCATTTTACTACCGTGTGTGCTGTTTTTATTGTTTAAACCTCTTTAAAATATCTATTTAGATACCCAGATTGTTTACCGACCATTCTTAATTGAATGTATAGTCTATAGACCTTGGTGTAGCTCAAGGTGTCTCCGGAAAAGACTAAAGGACATCGTGTGAGTCTCGCATATAAAAGCATTCGTTGAATCAGTACCTGAATAATATTGTGGGTTTTCATAATCTTGATTTACCTTTACGCCACCGTTTTACATGACAATTGTACATGGATTACACTTTATTTCATTGACCATTCTACGTTTCGACTTCGACTTACAACATCCGTTGTACCTTGAACACATGATCGTCATTTATTATGTGACGATTGTTTGGAATACGATCGTACTTGTATCCTCCCTTTTTCATTAAACCTCCTCGCTCCAGGAGTGCCATTTGTTATTGTCCTGTTACTTTCTCGATATGTCTTGTGATTTTGGAAATCATGCCACCAAGAGACCTTTCTGCATTGCATCTTGCAACCGAAGACACGGATGTCATGCGTCGTTTTTGATTTCTTAGATTTTCATTGGTATTCTTGAACCATTTCCATACTGTGTTTTCTTTAGATGACTAATTATACAGTTTATGTTCTTTCGTCTTTATGGAATCCACTAGTCTTGTGTGTACATTAATTCTGGGTTATAATGAAATTGGATTTAATTTCAAGCTGTGTCGAAAAATATACTTTGTATAGAAACTTTACAGGAAGTTTAACATTGTCGAGAAAATATTTTTATAACTTTAGACATAAAAATATATATTTCTACTTGTTGAGACGTCCGTTTAGGACATGAAATTTGACCAGTAAAACTTTAAAATCGAGCAAGTGACGCTCATTTGAGATTGTAAAATCTAAGAAGCTATTTTCTGATTAATGCTAAAATATCATTTTGTTGACAGATTTAATGCAAGGGCATTTTCGTCCGTTTCTATTCCGTTTCAAGTCTTGGGTAAAACTAGAAAGTTGTTCAAAACATTGTTTTACATCGAAATGCATTAGACTTTGAGTCTTAGAATATCGGTCTAGTCAAACCCAAAAGTCAAAACTGATAGACTTTATAAATATGATTTCAAGCGTTTTTGAGTTCGTTTGAGCTCGTAAAACTTTAACTAATGATATTTTGCAAACTAAAAACAATGATTGCGTTGGAACAAGTATAAAATAGTAACTTTGAGTTCGGTCATACTTATACATAGATCTTGAACTTTTGAAATTCGATAACTTCCTAATATAGAAACATTTCGGTGTAACTGTAGTATTTGTTAACTGATACCCTACTTTCTAAAGGTATATTATTGTCAAATAAATCACGATGTGCACACATACGGATTCCTTTATCCTTTCTTTTATATATGACTTATTTGTCATTCTACTTTGTCTTTCTTTGCTTCTATCGTACCACTGAATTGGACCGAGATTTGAAGATCTTGCTTTCATATCGTTTGTTATCATCTTGACACGCGTCTCATGACGATTTCTGCTAAACCTCTTGAAACCTTATCACCTTGTAATCATTTCGTTGACTGACTTGAACTACTCCTTATTTCCCTCTTGTAACCCACTCGCTACTTTATAAACTATTGTCATGTTACCATATAACTCAAACTAGTCTTGTTTGCGAATCATTTTACAAAAGGTTTCATTTGGGCTTTCTTTAATAATTGAATGCTATCTTATAAAATTAATTTATATTAATTTTACAATGTATTCTCACAAATTGTTCTACCTTGGGTCTTGTAAAGAATCTTGTAACATTACTGTCGTTGAATTAAATACCTAGCCAGTAATTTATTATGTTCCTTAAAAAGTTAGATAAATAAAGTTTAGAAAACTTTTACTTCTTATGCGAGTATCAACAGTTCGCAACATACACATATGAACCCTTATCTTTTCTTGAACAAAGTACATGCCTCAAGCACAGATTTCCTTACTCAGCGATCTTTGCTTTACTTGTTACCTCATCATCCTCATGATACAATTTTCGTTACCATTTGTCTAAATTCTTACCATTGATACCATACTTGAAGTTTCAACGTTGTTATGCCTCTACATTGATCGACCATCTCTATCTATTTAGGTAAACCTATGAAACATCTCTAGACGCGTATTATGATTTATGACTGGAAGTGACCAATGATTACATGTATTTGCCATGATGTGTATTAGACTCATTGTTTGAAATTCATTCGTGTGAATTATGTGTTGATTTCGTCTTTCATTGTTAATGTTGTTCGTTTTACTGGAATTACTCTTAAGTGACTTCTTAAGAATTTTCTTTGATTCGAAAATTTATTGTGTGGCTTTTCTCTTTCGATTGTGTATCGACCAATGAGAACTTAATAAGCCGTTATTGGTGACGCCAACCGCACTCGTGAATTAATCTTGCTATAATCCTTGTTTCTTATTGTCATTATCATCGATTCATCTATTCTATCATGTTCGTTAAGAGTTGATACGACTTCTATTTTATTCCCTCGTGCTATTGCTTGTATACTAATCGTTGATCGATATTCGTTTCATAATCGTTTGCTATTTTGTCACTTTCTGAAAACCAGAAACTGTTACGTGTTCATCGTTTGATATCTTAAACACTTTCTTGAATTTCTAAAAATTATTATTAATTTTTAAGAACGTTTTATACATTTTACCAAATGTTTAAATTGTCAAAATACCCATTTCAAGTTTAATATCGAATCTGTACATCCTCTTGGGTAAATTTATAACTTATGTTTAAACTGTGGAAACCTTGGTTTCCGGATCTTTGAAGCTACTAGGAATGATCATTGTTCATATGATTAGATAATCAAAGCGGAATTAGAACAACAACCATTAACAAAGTGTTTAGGCACAATAACATGAATTAAAACACAATTGGATTGCTAATTATATTAATAATCAACAATCACTAGACGTGTATACATTGAATCCCACGTCTAGTCGACACACGCTTTAGGTTTACATTGTGAATGAATTATATGAAAACCTAATAACCCTTGGTTCCTTTTATAGTGTAAGGATTAGGGTTTTACAAGAGATAAGAATAAATAAACATGTGAATCTTCTATTTAAATAACTATATACAGAATATATCCTGCATATATATCCAAATAGAATCTTCTAAAAGCTTCTTGTCTACAATTCTATCAACTCTTGAATTGCATGTGACAATGCTTAGATTGTACACGACAAGTCTTGAGCCAACAACGCTTCATTTGTTCTTTGTCAACGCCTAAATTGCTCTTGACAACGCTTGGACAATAACTTCATGTTTTCTTCGTTTTTGAGTTTCTACCACATCAACTTTTTGACCCAACAATCTTCCCCTAGTTGATAGTGGCAAAACTCTATGTGTATCTCTTGTAAGTTGTACATGATCTTCAAATTGCTTCCCCTCAAGTGTAGCATGTATTTCTTCCCCTTTTTGTCACATCAACAGGGAAGTAAACAGTGTTGCAATCTTTGAAGATTCTCCAAATATAGCTCTATGTAATGATCTTGAAGAACAATCAATATAATATTTTTGATGTAGAAGTAGAATAACCCAACCTTGTGTTCCATGTCTTGTATTATCCACGTGATGAAGAACTTATAGAGGAAATATAAGTAGACCTCGATCCCTTGTCAATATTCTCATCCTTTGTGAGACACTGAGCATGATAATGTAACTCCTTCAAGTGTTATGATAAGTCTTCATCACCAACCATGTAAAGCACGAACAAGTTACCTTTAAAGTCTATGACTGGGAGTGCACGACCTTAAGATATGATAGAACACAAACTTGCGAAAATCTTCTTCAATCATCAAACTTACCATAAGAATTCTTCCCCTTAAGCTAACACCTCTTCATGACGAATCTTTATGAAATAATATATCATATGTAAAAGTTGATTTTACGGATAAATCTTTTACAAGGCTAACCCGATTACATACTTTAAATATCCATCAAATTCGCACGAATAGTTGCCAACTCGCATTAAGATCATTAATTCCTTTTAAAAATATCTGAGCCATAAATATCAGCATTATATTCTATATTAAAACAGAGATTCCATGTACATTCGTGTGTATAATCCTCCTTTTTGTGTGCTCAAAACGTACCAGTTTTCTCAAACAGCAGCAATCAGTGTGTTACCCGAGATCCTCCTCTGTCTAATATCCTTTCATGTGTATTGTTTGATATCGGACAACACGTATCAGCGTTTGAACAGCCATATCTCGGACAACACTGTCAACGCTGTCAGCGTTGACTTATTCCATCAACGTCAAAGTACTTTCTGTCAGCGTCAAACCATTCCATGTCAGTGTCAAATTCTGTCAGTGTTGCATTCAACCGCTGATGTCATCACTTTACTCCAACCTCACGTGTGAAGAATAAAATTCAGCCATCACTTTTGCATAGAATAGAAAACGCCTTAACTTGCAACTTGAATGTAGAAAATATAACTTTTCTTTAAGATACGTCATGACCAAATGTGTCATCCAATCACAAGTTACTTACCATGTGAACACAAATTTATACCATAACTGTGTGAACATACAAAATTTCCACCAATTATAGGATTAGAACCGTGTGAACACAAGTATCCTTCACCAATTAAAAACGAAGGGCTTGTATCTAGATTTAGCCCCACGTGAGTAATCATGGACGAGCAAACACTTGATCTAAGCCCAAAATACGTATATACCTTTTTCTCCTTTGGCCGTGTGAACGCAGGTTTCTCAACCAATCATATGCATAGAGTCGTATGAACACAACTCTAAATGTGACGTCCCTTGTCTTTAGGCTTTGATCGTGCGAATCGTACTTATTCTTTGTGAATATCCCATGTGAACAGATCATAAACGAATACAAGCAGAACACACCTTTTTCTCCTCCAGTCTTAATAGCCAATACATAAACAGGAGTAGTATTGATCTTGAATCTAGGGTTTACTCAAAAACCCTAACAGCAAACATCACAAAACCAATAGATCTAGGGTTTTGGATGAAATCCTAACACTTTAACTCCTTCATTAGCCACAAAACTCCTTCTTTTCTGTTTAAAAATCGATTCTAGGGTTTAATATAAACCCTAATTCATTATTTTATGTGAAACAGAAAATCTGAAAATCACTCATCAGCCAACTTTGACGCCTAATAACTTTTGCCTGGGGATAAAACTCGACAATCCCTCCGGTGGATGTTTAGATATATGTATTTAGAACACACATATAAAATTTCGTGACGATCCAACGGTTCAATCAAAAGTTATGACCTTCTGAACACTGCTGCGCACACAAAAACGTCCAGAAAAACCCTAGACGGATTTTTCTTATTTTTACCATACACGAACACCTTGTTGGTCCTAGCATCACGAGCCACGAGGCTCTGATACCAATTGTTGAAACCTTGGTTTCCGGATCTTTGAAGCTACTAGGAATGATCATTGTTCATATGATTAGATAATCAAAGCGGAATTAGAACAACAACCATTAACAAGGTGTTTAGGCACAATAACATGAATTAAAACACAATTGGATTGCCAATTATATTAATAATCAACAATCACTAGACGTGTATACATTGAATCCCACGTCTAGTCGACACACGCTTTAGGTTTACATTGTGAATGAAGTATATGAAAAACCTAATAACCCTTGGTTCCTTTTATAGTGTAAGGATTAGGGTTTTACAAGAGATAAGAATAAATAAACATGTGAATCTTCTATTTAAATAACTATATACAGAATATATCCTGCATATATATCCAAATAGAATCTTCTAAAAGCTTCTTGTCTACAATTCTATCAACTCTTGAATTGCATGTGACAATGCTTAGATTGTACACGACAAGTCTTGAGCCAACAACGCTTCATTTGTTCTTTGTCAACGCCTAAATTGCTCTTGACAACGCTTGGACAATAACTTCATGTTTTCTTCGTTTTTGAGTTTCTGCCACATCAACTTTTTGACTCAACATAAACAGTGTCAAGTTGTATCTTTTAAGGTAATTGATTTTATCATACTTTACTGTCAACCTAATGAAATTATTAAATTAATTTATAATTTCTAACAATGATTCAAAGTAACTTGGAAAATCTGACTTTTCCTAATGGTAACGATAAACCTGAGTTTTTAACGATAATTTCATGTTGTCACCCGAAAAGCTCTTACGCTGATCAAAATAACTATTTGAACTGAGTTACTACTACTTTGAATTCCTGATCAAGAAAAAGATTTGACAACTGTTTACCCACTCATTTTATATAGAGTTTGATTTTTAATCACTACACCTGGTAATTTTTTTTTAATAAAGAAAATATTTAAAACTAAGTTTTAAAGTAATACCAAAATACTAGACAACTGATTTTGACAGCCTATATTTTGAATGATCATATGTTATTCATTTTTCCCTTCTATTTCGCTGGTGACTAGATTCTTACATTTTAAGATTGTCACATTTTACAGTTGCACGACTTGTGACCCCTTGTTGATTTACAATCTTGGTTCATTTTATCGCACTTTGTCTGTTTAAGCGATTCTTGAGTTCATTCTTGTTAGTTTATCATACGTGTTTCCAACAATACTATCTCTTGAATATTTCTCCGTACTGAAAAGTCATTATTCTAATCCGAGTTCGAAAAGTTATTCGTAAAGGAGCTAAGAAACTGAAGCGTAGTGAATTCTAACCGTTAAGATTCGTCGTGGTACGGAAATTACCTGGGAAGCAATGAAAATTGTTCTACACTTTGTACCTCCTCTTATTTGCATCTTCTACTGTTTTCAGGAGAACTCTGGGAACCAGAGTTCCTTTAGGGGTGAAGACTGTGAGAACCTGTACTTTCTCAGCATTATTTTATTTTTTTATTCGTGCTTCTTGAAATTTCTAACGTATTACGTTTTCTTGTATTTCTATATGTAAATCCTGAGATTTTTAAATTATACTTTTTAAGTATTTTTCTGATCATCGATAAATACTTTATCTGGAATTATAAAATTCTTATTTTATTTTTCCATATCTAAATTAAATCAATGTTTTTGATTTAAAATCACCCGCGCGCGTTTACAAAGAGTTTATTCAAAAACAGTGTACAACGAGAATTCCTAGTGATCGCGATACCGACGGATGCCCAACATTTTACATTTTATTATCGATTATTTCGATAATTAATATTTCCGGCGATGTCGTTTTAATTACGTATTAAGTCGTGTCGAGAAATCGTATAATCATTTTTATGATGCATTGTAACTTTTGAAAAGTATTTTTACGAAACCCGAGCCCCGTAAATATTTTCAATATTTACCAATAACAGTTTTTTACCCTTTAAAACTATTAATTGTTTTTAAGTCCACAAGTTTGCAAATTGGCAACTTGGGTCCCTCCACTACCAACATATATAAATCAACTTTTTTTAACAAAAAACACACACAACACAATTCTTACAAAAAAAAAGAAATCCCACTCTCTCTCACTCCTTGCTTTTGTCGCCACCCTAAACATACAAAACACCCCAAATCATCAACTTTTAATTTGATGCATCAAAATCTAATCATAAACCCATGTTCCAAATCAAAAGAGGATTCTATCTATACAAAAATCTTCCACATGCATCAAGTTTTTATAAACTTTTTATTTCATGGTTGTATGATATTTTAATCATCATGCATGTGTTGTTTTTGGTAAGATTATGTTGTTTTGATCATAAAAAGTCTTGTTTTTAATCTTTGATTTTTGTTAGATTTTTCATACAAGTGTTTTTAGGAGTGTTTGGTTGATGGGTATGATAGTATGATGATCCTAGAGGTATGGGAGTGATTGGTTTTAGTTGAAAAATTATTTTGACTTGTGTTCTAAAAGGCTATTTTGGGACAGCAGGTCTTAAACAGATTTTTCGTGAGTTTAAGTTCTGTGAAAGACTAAGACTATTTGATATTGTTGTAGAGTTTTCCGAGACGCTCGTTTTGGTATAAGATAGAGCTTCTAAGTCATTACGAGTCAAAAGTTATGCTAGTTTTAGTTTTCGTGTACCGGAAGACGCAAGTCGGCACAATCTGAAATTGTGGCTGATTTTGGGTCGACTCTCGGGGACTTTAGGCTTGGTTAGATAAATGTATCTACTGGTTTTCAAAGTTTACAAACTTATTTTGATGAGTCTAGTAGTATTTTCAAAAGACGAATTGTCGAGTTAGTACTTTTAAAGTGGTCTAAACGGCTTTACAAAACAAGTGCATAAATCTGTCCCAAATTTGGAGTCGAGTAAAGTGTCGAGCTGATGCATTTTAAAGTGTGAACATTGGCTCATATTTTTGTGAGGTCTTATACAGGTTATAAGTGGCCTTGACACCAATTTTTATCTAAAACGGACAAATCTAGATATGGTAGATCGGTGTGTACATTCGGGGTGTACTTGCTGATTTTATTTTTGGACACATAGTTCAATGTTTGTGTTGCGTGAGTTTGAGTATTCATCAACGGACATGATGACTTATTCAAGTGCTTAGTCATTATATAAATGACTTAGCTACTGGTCCAAGTAGGGGTAAAGGATAGTTTGACTTGCGTTGACTTGGCGTCGTATAACGGGTCAATTTTAAGTGTTTTAACGAGTAACGTTGGATAAAAGGATTCATTTGGTTCGTGTCAATGGTTTAGAAAAATGAATACTTTGAAAACAGTTGAGTCATATTATATTTGGTACATATCGATATTCGAGTTCGAGTCTTAACGTGCGCCTTATTTTGATAGGTTGCGGTTTTCGTGTTTCCCCAGGCATCCATATCGTCGGTGATCGTCTACCACTACCGTTTCTACTCAGTTGATGAGTACCGTGATTGACTTACCTCGTGGCTAAGGTGAGTTCATATCCCCTTTTTACTTGTACATGGTTTCTAAACACGGGGTGAGATTTTACATGGTGGAACACAACCAATTAAAAACTGTATTGCTATCCAGAACTTGTATGTTATTCTGAACGTGTATGCTTTACAAATGATTTCAATGGTATTATTGCTTTTAGACGTTAGCCTTGAGTTTACTCTCCTATCATGAACCGTTAATTGTCCCGTATGCTTTGCGCTAAGCGCGAATGTTGTGGGTGGATCCATCGGGATTGACAATCCTCTTCCCGATTACCTTGACGCACTAATATTCGTTTATACTTGAGTATTTAGGCTGAATACTCCCTAGAGGAACTTACGTTTTAGTTAAACTTCGGTTCATGAGACTAAACAACAATAATATGCATCGTGACTATGTACAATGTACATAGTTAACCCCCCCCCATTACGTGTTTTACAAATTCTATTGTGTTCCACACGTTTACTGCTAAACCTATGAATATCACTCAACTTTGTGTTGAAGATTTTACATGTTTAATCTCAGGTTTATTACTTAGCTTTGCTTGGATGGGAGCCCGCAGGATATTATCGCAGCTTGGAGATTTCTGTGATGCTTTTAAAAGACTGTTTTTAGTAAAAACTGTCAGGATTTTCTTCTATCTTTTGGGCAACTTTATGTTATAAATTGAGACGAAATAATATAATTTTCCGCTTCTAAAACTCTGGGACCTATGTTTAAAAACTCTGACCTTTTATGATGTAATGTACATGTTTCTATTTCGTCAGCTTTGTATGAACTGTAATTCATTGTTTCTTGTACTATGACGTGTTACCCCTCGTTGCCTAGTTGTTCCATGTCAGATTTTGGGGGTCTCACATGATTCCCCTCTATTATATAAGGCATAATTTTTTTTAGAACGACGCCACACTTGAAATTCGATCGCTAGTTAATCCATTTAAACGGGCAGGCCCCGGGACCAGAACCATTAGGACAGACCCGCAAAGGGGAACCCCTAGAACTCACGGCTTTGCACGAGGAGGAAAATCCACGATTTTTGTCTCTTGCAAGACTTGAAATCCGACCCCCAAGTTAAACCATCCAAACGGCGAGGCCCCTGGACCAAAACCACTGGGAAAAACCCGCAAAGAGAAACCCCTAAAACTCACGGCTTCGCACGAGAAGGAAAATATAAAACCCGCTCTAAATATCCTACGTCATTTAATGCACGAAGTTACCGTTAAATTTAAAATTTATAATTAATTAATATACACCATGTATCACGAACATTTAATACGAACAATATGTATATTAATTAATTATCATAATATTATGTACGTAAACACGAATATTAATATACGATAAGTATATACGTACGATATTAAAAAAACGTTCAAGTAACGAAAACACGATAAGTAAACACGAACATACATGAAAATATTTAAATAAGAAAAACAAAGCCGAAAGTATAGGGGTGTTTGTTGTAGGCTGGCAAAAGAGAGAAAAAAGGAAGACATGGGCAAAGCCCGGCCCATGAACTTTTATTAACTAGTAAATAAAAACCACATGGGATTTTCATTAAACACTTATACAGGAAAATCAAAACCCTACTTCCTCCTGGTCTCTCTCTTGCCGTGGCTCACCAAGAACACAAGGACGATTTCATTGTTGATTTTTGGTTGATTAATTACACGGTATAGTGTTCGTGTCTAAACTTTTCCACGCATACGGTATCCTTGATTCTCTAATCTTTTTATTTATTTTTCTATGTTTATAGATCTTTAAAAACAAGTATAAAAACATGTTGAATAAAAAGTTTGATTAAGGGATCGGGTAATATATGATTTATGGTTTGGGTACACGCGAACCGAGACCAAGATTCGGTCTCGGTGGCATTCGGTGACCAACCGACGTACCACTATGGTCGGCGGTGGTGGTTTGTTTACAGCCTTGACACCACACTCCCAACATGGGGTCTGTGGCGTTTGCTTAGCAGGCGACCGAGACCCCTAGCGGGGCTCAGCGTGGTTCTCGGGCAGCGAAGGACCGTAGCCGAGGCTGGGGTTGGTGTTGTTTCAGACGCAGCCGCGAAGCCAAGAGCTTCGGCTCTCGGTGTAGGGTTGTGGTTCAGACGGGACACGACCTCGGGGCCACGGCTTTCGGGTCGTGGTGCTCGGGTGTCGGGATTTTGGTTCGAGTAATAATTTTTTATGAACATGTAATTAAACCAACATGTATGATAAGTTTATGTTATGATTTAATTAATCTAGTTATTAATTAATTTTTGCTTAATTAAATAGAAACTTAGGTTATAATAATTACTTATTTAATTATTCATGAACATGGATTTAATTAATTAAACTTAGGTTAAATTAATTTATATCTTTTATGATAAAGTTTAATAACATGAATTATGTAATATTATTAACTAATAATAAACTTATAATAACATGACATGATATTATTAATTAATAATAAGCTAAGTATTTATTAATTGTTAAACTTTATATTACAATAATACATGACATAAAATAAGCATATAATTAAATATGGAAACATGACTATTTATGGAAGTATATTATTTATGGCAACATGATAAATATGGTAATATGATATTTATGGTAATATACTAAATATGGTAACATGCTATTTATGGTAATACGTTTAATATGGTTACATACTATTTATAGAAACATGCTAAATATGGAAACTTTCTATTTTCGGAAACTTACTAATTGTGGAAACTTTCTATTTTTAGAAACTTACTATTTAAGGAAACTTACTATTTTTGGAAAGTTACTATATATGGAAACCTGCTATTTTTGGAAAGTTACTATATATAGAAACCTACTATTTTTAGTAAGTTACTCATTATGTTATAACAAGTATAATAACACTTAAAACATGAAACACATGAATCTAAAACACATGCAATTTTAAGAAACACATGATTAAAACATGAAATATTAAACCAAGACAAGAACAAGTATAATAAGTATAAACACGTCAAGTAAATAACAAGTATGTATAAGTAAGACCGAATCTTATTCATGTCCCTTCATTATGTAGCTATTGTGAAGTCGGAGTGATCGTCTACGTTCGTTTTCGTCTTAATTTACTGGACATAAGGTACGGATATTTCGTCCTTCAGTATGGACATCTTTCTTCCTATATTAGGATTCCCCGTTTGTAGCCATCTGTTTTCATAGTAGTTTAATTGTCTTAAACACATCAGTATATGTATGGTTATTTTAGATTGCCTGGGCTATATACATGCATGGCATTTTCACTTAGTTATTGGGGTTCCATAACCATAGCACTAGAGGCACCGGTGTTATGACTCTTCTGCGGTGAGAGTGATTGCTCGCAGCGTCCCTTTACAGTTTTGGCCAGTATTATTGTTATCATGTGGGGCGAATAGGTGCATCTTAGGATAAGAAATATGATTTCATGGTAACTATGGTGTGTGCCTTGCATCCGTTACAGGAGCTGATTGCTCCACTCATTTTATATAATAATTAGAGGCAGCCCCTCTAATTGCATGAAGAGGTCACCCCCTCCAAGTATTCATGCACGTGGATATAACATGACCTATATGGGCTCTCGGCATATTTAAAATACAGATTTTCAAGATAAACTAAACATAATTCTTTTCAGAAATATAAACCAGTTTTACGAACTTAAACCAGGTTTTCCAGGACATACATTTTATTCCGCTGCTATGTTATTCATTTCATTCCATTACTTACTTATGTTTATGCTTTACATTCTATGTTATATATCCGCACACTAAGCATATTGCTCAGCCGTATTTCTCTTTCCATGTCCCAATATGGCAGGTACTAAAGGGCAAAACTAGGATTTCCAAGAGTACGTGCATGAAATGAGGCGCCAACTTTCTTTCATTCTTTAATGCATTTACATACTTTTGCTTTGCTGGACATTTTTTAGTCCTTCCCTTACATTCCATACTTATGCATTTCGTGTGTGGAGCTTATGTAGATCCAATGTTTGTTTCTGGATTCTTTTATGGTCATTTAATGTTTTAGACATTTACCTTGTATGCTTTGATGACATGCCATAATTATCATGTGATATTCCATTTATCAAAATGGGGTGTTACAGTTATGGTATCAGAGCCAAGGTTTCTACCTGTAGGCTCTTAAAATTGACTTGTGACTAGTGGGTAGTCATCAGGGTCTTCCTAGAACTGACAGTTTGTTTTCATGCATTCATTTCATGTATCATTGTTGCCGAAATTTTGACTAAGTAATGGTTGGTATAGGACTTGCCATATTTAGTCGCATGTGCTTTTAAATCGATTCATTTTGCTTGGTGAAATGACCCATAGGCGTTCACATTAGATCATGTCATTTTGTTTTGATGAATCGACCCATAGGCTTTCATCCTCGTTATGTCAATTTTGTTTTGGTGAACCCACCCATAGGCGTTCACCCAAACTCATGTCAGTTGCATTTGGCTATGCCTTCATAAACGGTTTCATGCATCATTTTATTATGTTCATCATATGTTCTAATCAGATTAATCATATCATTTTCATTTTTTAAACTGTCAGATGGTCATGACACGTGAACAAGAGCTGGCAGCAGCTGTCCAAGCAGCTCTGCAAGCCATGCTTCCCCAAATCAGGAACCAAATTCGGTCTGAATACCAGAACGCCTCGAATCAGAACAACAATCCTCCTCCTCCTCCACCGATTACTTTGCACACTCGGCTTGAGAGGTTTAACAAGCAGAAGCCAAGATCTTTTAACAAGGCCGAGACTTCATTTGATGCGGAAGACTGGATTTTTCATATGGAGAAGATTTTTGATGCTATGGGATGAGGTGGTGTCTACAAGGCAAGGTTGGCTTGCTATAAGTTTGAAGGTGATGCCCTACATTGGTGGAGAGCTTACAAGTTAGCTAATGAATGTGATGATTAGCTACCTGCATTGACTTGGGATTAGTTCAAGACCTTGTTTTATGGGAAGTTCTTTTCGACATCTGAGCAGGAAGGACTCAAGAGGGACTATCACTCCATTCGTTAGAGAACTGGAGATACTAGCACTTAGTTCATGTAGCGGTTTCTTAGGTTGGCTAGATTCTTAGGTGTGGCTGCGGGTACTGCGGAAGAACAAGCCAAGCACTTTCGCTGGGCTCTGCATGCCTCTACAACAGCTCGTTTAATTAGTGCTACTTATGCTAATGTGGCACAAGTTAATGATGCAGCACGTAGCTTAGAAATGCTACATGAGCGTGATGACTACGAGGAAGAAGCTCGTCATGAGAAGAGGTATAAATTTCCATCAAGCGTTATCATTTCATTTCAATCTTTATGTTCATTTATACCTTTTCCTATCCAATTGTATCTTTAGGCAGAAGGGTGGAGACCGGTCCCAACTAGCCACTCAACAGAATGCCAACAAGGGCCACGGTCAATCTATCGACCGTTATGGATCTGAAAAGAGGAACGGTAATGAAAATTACCGTAACAACAACAGCCAGTCCAACAACAACAGGTCCCTAAATTCTTAAACTTTTCTATGTTAAGTTGCTGTATGTTTTTACATACTAATATGTCAGCACCATAAATAGGAACTCTGCGAGTGGACGTGACCGAAATGCTAAGGGTCAGCAGTCCAATAACTCGTCTCCATCTAGTAATTTATCATTTAAACTTTAGTGCAATCATGTTTATGCCCGTATATCTCTTAAATAGGCTCTCAGGTAGCAAGGGTACCTCCAGGAGGTTACACCTACCCCATCTGCATGACTTGTAGTCGTAGACATCTCGGTACATGCCGTAAGTCCGCTGGCATTTGTTTCAAGTGTGGACTACCAGGACGCATATTGAAAGACTGCAAGAAGGGAGACACTGCTGGTACTTCTAGTGCTGCTCTTCCTAAACCGCCAGCGTCGGGACGTGTCTACACTACCACACGAGACCAAGCTAATAAGTCCTCAGGTACTATAACTGGCATCCTCTTTATGAACGGTCGTGCTGCGTGTGTTTTATTCGATACTGGTGCTACTCATTCAATTATATCCTCTACATATGCCACTAGTATTAATAAAATCCCTACGCCATTAGAGAATATCTTATGTATATCTACGCCTATGCCAGACTCTGTGCAAATTACCCAAGTGTACAAAGATCTTCCACTAGAACTTGATGATAAGGTTCGCCCAGTAGACGCACTTCCTTTGGATATGTGCGAGTTTGATCTCATCTTAGGCATGGATTGGTTATCCAAGCATCATGCTACAATCGATTGCCATACTTATCGGGTTATCTTCAGCGATGTTCAAGCACCAGAATACATTCACAATGGTTTTATACCAGGAAAGTTTGTACAAATAATCTATACGTTAGAAGCTCGTGCATTACTATCTCATGGTTGCGAGGGCTTCTTAGCTTCAATTCAGGATCTTACTGTCGAAGTTCCATCGATCCAAGATCAACCAGTTGTTTCAGAGTTTCTCGATGTATTCCCAAAAGAACTTCCGGGTATACCACCTACTCGAGAAGTAGAGTTTGAAATCAAGCTCATCCCAAGAGCTCAACCAATCTCTAAGGATCCTTATCGCATGGCTCCCATAGAGCTTAAGGACTTAAAGGATCAGCTGCAGGAATTACTGGAGCGAGGTTTCATCCGACCGAGTGTATCACCATAGGGTGCACCGGTACTTTTCGTCAAGAAGAAGGATGGCAGTATGCGTTTATGCATTGACTATCGTGAGCTAAATAAGATCACGATTAGGAACCGTTATCCATTACCAAGAATCGATGATCTGTTTGACCAACTTCAGTGTGCTAAACATTTCTCCAAGATTGATCTAAGATCCGGTTATCATCAATTGCGAGTTAAAGAGCAGGATATTCTCAAGACTGCTTTTCGCACAAGATATGGCCATGATGAGTTCATTGTCATGCCTTTCGGACTCACTAATGGTCCTGTGGTTTTCATGGACCTTATGAACCGCGTCTTCCATGAGTACTTAGACAAATTTGTTATCGTCTTCATCGCTGACATCCTCATCTTCTCTAAATCCAAGGAAGAACATGAAGAACATCTACGCATTGTGCTACAGATTCTTCGTCAGAAACAATTGTATGCCAAATTTCTAAGTGTGAATTTTGGCTAAACAAGGTGGCATTCTAAGGCCACATTGTCTCCGCAGAAGGGAATATTATGAATCCTGCGAAGGTCGAAGCTATCACTAAATGGCCAAGACCGACGTCTGCAACCGAGGTTCGTAGTTTCCTAGGCTTAGCTGGTTATTATCGTATATTCATGGAGAACTTTTCAAGACTAGCCTTACCTTTGACCAAGTTGATGCGGAAAGGAGAGAAATTTGTTTGGATTGATGAGCGGGAGAAGGGATTTGAAGAATTCAAGAAACGGTTAGTATCTGCACCTATTCTTACTCTCCCATCTGGTACAGGTGGATTTCAGATCTACAACGATGCTTCGGGTAAAGGATTAGGCTGTGTACTCATGCAACATTGGAAAGTGATTGCATACGCATCACGTCAGCTAAAGCCTTATGAGGAAAATTATCCTATACATGACTTGGAGCTAGCAGCAGTAGTATTTGTACTTAAAATCTGGAGACACTACCTTTATGGTGAATCATGTGATATCTTCACTGATCACAAGAGTCTCAAGTACATATTCACTCAGAGGGAACTTAACATGAGGCAGAGGAGATGGTTAGAACTACTCAAGGATTATGACATCAATCTTCAGTATCAACCCGACAAGGCGAATGTAGTGGTAGCTGCTCTTAGCAGGAAGTCAGGTATGATAAATGGTATGAAAGTACAAGAAGAAATCATATGTGAATTCGAGCGAGTAGACATTGAATTCCTAGTACGTGGACAACATGGATAATGGGCTAATATGAGAATTGAGCCAGACTTAATTTCTCGGATTAAGGCAGCTCAGAAAGACGATGGTAAGATTTGGGCTATCATTCAGAATTTGGATCGGCAGACAGAATTTCGTTTAGACGACGAAGGCATTTTATGGCAAGGAACTAAGCTTTGTGTTCTGGATGATCAGACTCTTGGAGAAGCTCTATTGACAGAAGCTCACAGCTCTCATTCTCTATTCATCCAGGATCCACCAAAATGTATCATGATGACATCAAACAACATTTTTGGTGGAGTGGCATGAAGCAGGATGTTGCTACTTTCGTATCCAAGTGTCTAACTTGCCAGCAAGTTAAGATCGAGCATCAGCGGGCTAGTGGTTTACTACAACCGTTAGAAATTCCCGCATGGAAGTGGGACAAAATCTCCATGGATTTCGTCACCGGACTTCTTCTTACTTAGAGCAGACATGATGCTATATGGGTCATAGTTGATCATTTAACCAAGTCAACTCATTTTCTTCCAATTCACAAGGACTTCCCAGTCATCAAATTGGCAAATATATTCCTTAAAGATATCATAAGACTACATGGAACTCCTACAGATATTATATCAGATCGCGACCCTCGTTTCACGTCAAAATTTGGGAAAGGTATGTAGAAAGCTTGGGGCACTAAACTTAAGCTTAACACTGCCTTTCATCCTTAGACCGATGGTCAATTGGAGCGTACGATTCAAACCTTAGAAGACATGTTGCGGGATTGTGCACTGGAATGGTCAGGAAGTTGGGACTACTACATTTGTTTGGTAGAGTTTGCCTACAACAATAGTTGGCATGCAAGTGTTAAGTGTGCACCATTTGAGATGCTTTATGGCAGAAAGTGTCGTGCTCTAATCTGTTGGGATCAAGTTGGAGAACGAATCCTTGAAGGACCATAAATGAGAAGTGACCAATGAAAAGGTTGCCACCACCAAGGCGAAGCTACAGGAAGCTCGTGCTCGACAGAAGAGATATGTTGATAAACATCATAGAGATATATCATTTAATATCGGCGACCATGTTTTCCTTAAAGTATCACCAGCACGTGGTGTCAAGCGTTTTGGACTCAAGGGCAAGCTCAGTCCTCGTTTCATCGGACTGTTTGAAATCCTTGAACGTGTCGGTGAAATATAATATCGTCTAGATTTACCTCCCCAACTATCTCATGTGCATGATGTATTCCATGTATCCTTACTTAGAGGTTACAACTACCATCCATTGCATAAGGTTACATATCCATTCCAACAGATTCGAAAGGATCTATCATATATCGAGGAACCCGAGAAAGTTCTCGATCGCCAAGAACGAGTCATGAGGAGAAAGACGATTCCATTCGTTAAAATCCTCTGGAGGGATCATATAGAGCGGGAAGCCACTTGGGAAATGAAGGAGTCTATCCGGACTTCTTACTCTCATTTCCAGTTTTGACTCGGCTATGACATTTCAGCTTACATGTCTTTCCAGATTTTATGTCATTTCAGCGTTTAGCATCTTGTCACCTTATCGTATCTCTAATTCAAGGACGAATTGTTCTATTAGAGGGGAAGAGTTTTAAAACCTACTCTAAAAATCCTACGATCATTTAATGCACGAAGTTACCGTTAAATTTAAAATTTAAAATTAATTAATATACGCCATGTATCACGAACATTTAATACGAACAATATGTATATTAATTAATTATCATAAGTATTATGTACGTAAACACGAATATTAATATACGATAAGTATATACGTACGATATTAAGAAAACATTCAAGTAACAAAAACACGATAAGTAAACACGAACATACATGACAATATTTAAATAAGAAAAACAAAACCGAAAGTATAGGGGTGTTTGTTGTAGGCGGCCAAAAGAGAGGAAAAAGGAAGACATGGGCCAAGCCCGACCCATGAACTTTTAGTAACTTGTAAATAAAAACCACAAGGGATTTTCATTAAACACTTTTACAGGAAAATAAAAACCCTACTTCCTCCTGGTCTATCTCTTGCCGCGACTCACCAAGAACACAAGGACGATTTCGTTGTTGATTTTTGGTTGATTAATTATATGGTATAGTGTTCGTGTCCAAACCTTTTCCACACATACAGTATCCTTGATTTTCTAATCTTTTTATTTATTTTTCTATGTTTATAGATCTTTAAAAACAAGTATGAAAACATGTTGAATAAAACGATTGATTAAAGGATCGGGTAATATATGATTTGTGGTTTGGGTACACGCGAACCGAGACCAAGATTCGGTCTTGGTGGCGTTCGGTGACCAACCGACGCACCACTATGGTCGACGATGGTGGTTTGTTTACAGCCGAGACACCACACTCCCAACATGGGGGCTGTGGCGTTTGTTCAGCAGGCGACCGAGACCTTAGCGGGGCTCGGCGTGGTTCTCGGGCAGCTAAGGACCCTAGCTGAGGTTGGGGTTGGTGTTATTTCGGACGCAGCTGCGAAACTGAGAGCTTCAGCTCTCGGTGTAGGGTTGTGGTTCAGACGGGACACGACCTCGGGGCCATGGCTTTCGGGTCGTGGTGCTCGGGTGTCGTGTCTCGGGATTTTGGTTCGCGTACTAATAAATTTTATGAACATGTAATTAAACCAACATGTATAATAAGTTTATGTTATGATTTAATTAATCTAGTTATTAATCACTTTTGGGTTAATTAAATAAAAACTTAGGTTATAATAATTAATTATTTAATTATTCATGAACATGAATTTAATTAATTAAACTTAGGTTAAATTAATTTATTTCTTTTATGATAAAGTTTAATAACATGAATTATGTAGTATTATTAATTAATAATAAACTTATAATAACATGACATGATATTATTAATTAATAATAAGCTAAGTATTTATTAATTATTTAACTTTATATTATAATAATACATGACATAAAATAACCATATAATTAAATATAGAAACATGACTATTTATGGAAGTATATTATTTATGGCAAGATGATAAATATGGTAATATGATATTCATGGTAATATACTAAATATGGTAACATGCTATTTATGGTAATATACTAAATATGGTAACATGCTATTTATGGTAATACGTTAAATTTGGTGACATATTATTTATAGAAACATGCTAAATATGGGAACTTTATATTTTTGGAGACTTACTAGTTATGGAAACTTTCAGAAACTTACAATTTAATGAAAATTACTATTTTTAGAAAGTTACTATATATGGAAACCTACTATTTTTGGAAAGTTACTATATATAGAAACCTGCTATTTTTAGAAAGTTACTCATTATATTATAACAAGTATAATAACACTTAAAACATGAAACACATGAATCTAAAACACATGCAAGTATAAGAAACACATGATTAAAACATGAAATATTAAGACAAGACAAGAACAAGTATAATAAGTATAAACACGTCAAGTAGATAACAAGTATGTATAATTAAGACCGACTCTTATTCATGTTCCTTCATTATGTAGCTATTGTGAAGTTGGAGTGATCGTCTACGTTCGTTTTCGTACTCATTTACTTGACATAAGGTACGTATATTCCGTCCTTCAGTATGGACATCTTTCTTCCTATATTAGGATTCCCCGTTTACAGCCATCTGTTTTTCTAGTAGTTTAAGTGTCTTAAACACATTAGTATATGTATGATTATTTTAGATTGCCTGAGCTATATACATGTGTAACACCCCAAAAATCGACGTCATTATTTAATCCTATTTTACGTATATTTTTGAGATTTTTAGAATTTTTGTTGGTAATATGTTTGACGGTTAAAGTTGAAACCAATGTTGGAGGTCTTAATTTTAACGTTTTACGATTTAAGAGGAACCGATGACGATTACGATACCGACGGATGCACAAAATTTATCTTTTATTATCAATTGATCGATATTTGGATTTTTCGAAGTTTTTATTTTTATTGCGTGTTAAGTCGAGTCGGAACCGTTTTTATTCCATTTTGGGTACGTTTGAACCATTTAAAATTATTTTGGAGTAGCCGGGATGAACCCCGACTCCCGCAAAAAATTCAAAACCGACAAATAGGTTAAATTCCCGCTCTTTAAATCATTGTTTGCCATTTAGGACAAAAGAAAGCAAGAATTGCAAAATGGTCCCTACAAATTTTACAAAAAGGAAAAAGTAAACACACATCACAAAATCACTTCAAATTTTTTTTCACTCTCTTTCTTTTTCTCTCTTTACCGCCGGCCATCACCACCACCACCACTCCACCACCATTTTTTTTCAAGTTTTGGAGAAACTAATCAAAGACCAACCTTTCTTTTACCTTTGTAAGTCTTCTAAACCAATCAAATCAAACATGCAACCATTTGATTTTCTACAAAAAATTATGATTTTTTTAAAAGAAGGTTTTGATCTAATTAAGCTTAATGCATACTTTAATTAAGTGTTAATTGTTGGGAATTAATTTGATGAGACAAATCAAGAATAATGAAACAAGAAGGACTTATATGCAATTATCAAGATTTATAAGAATATGGAGCCCTTTCATACAACAAGGAGGACTTATTAGCAAAAGATGGAGGGACTTCTAGTGTAATTAGATTTCTTGTAAAGAGGGTTATGTGTAGTATATAAACACACACCCTGCATAGGTTTATTCATTCAATTATTCACAATCTAAACCTGAAGTGTCTTCGTGTTCTAGGCGTAGGATTCAATGTATACACGCCTAGAGGTTACTTGTAATCGTTTAGTGCAAGTAATCGTTTGGAATAAAGTAAACGTTGGAGAGAATTCGTTTGTTGTTTAAACACCTTGTTTATGTATCGTGTTCTATTTCACTATGTTAATCATATGAATATGATGCATTCCTAGTTAGCTTAATCGATCCGTGAATAATGGTTTCCACAATTGGTATCAGAGCAGGTGGCTCTCGATACTAGGATCTAACAAGGTGTTCAAGTCGAAGAATGGTGAAAAAGAAGGAAAACCCGTCTAGGGTTTTATGGTCGGATCTCACTGTGTAGCCATGTTTAAACAACGATATCTCCTTCGTTAACCTTTGGATCGTCGCGAAATTTTAGATGGATGTTCTCAGGGTATGTGTCTTGGATCTCACCGGAGCGATCTGCGATTGAAGCTCTCAAGAAAAAGATATAGTTCGTCGAATGTTGCTGCAGAGAAAGGTTTTGCAATTTTCTGTTTTTGTTTTTTAATTGAATAAAGATATAGGGTTTCTTCCCCTAAACCCTAGATCGATTCTAAAACAGAAAAAGTGCCCAGATCCGTTATATTTTTATGATGATCGATTCTCAAACCCTTGTTTAGGGTTTCGATTTTCAAAATCATATATTTAGGGTTTCAAGAACCCTAGATCTGGGAAGAAGTATGATGATTGATGGCCGTTTGAAAAGAATGAATGATAGCAGCAGGTGTACAATGTTACAGGTACGATTTATGTTAAATATACTGTTTTTACAACAGTATGCAAGTCAGAAGGATGTGAGTACGCATGTCTGTAATAATGAGCAGATCGTTTGATAATGGTTTCTTTATCTTTAAACTGTTCAACAGAAAGAGACATGCTATTAAATGTGAATCATGGTAGTACTATATATATACTCACAATTCACATGTTGGTATTGTTTACTGTGCGTATACAAGATAAAATGCATATGCACACAGTGGCTTTTGGATTAATACTATTTGATGCTTTTGTGTACACACGGCAAAAGAAAAGATGGTTCACGTAATATAGAATTTGTAATCACAAGATGTTGGCTATAAGGAAAAAGTGACATCCAAGATTCGTTTGATTCAAGTGGTATAATTCTGGTTACTATATTTTTTTTATGGTCATCACATGATGGGTGATATTATAGTTGTACGATTGGTATACCATGATTTGCTGCAAGGAATAAAGGAAGATAATGGTATGATTTTTAGCAAGGTATATAATCTTGTCCATATATGGTACATGTACATTATCTCTGATTTTATGGAATGATATGGTTGAGCTTGATGTGTATATGGGCTGCTGTATGATTGGTTCATATTATATTGCTTTGTTTGTAAAGCAATGGGACGTCTGGTTGGTTTTGACGTGACCCAAGAAAGAAGTGTACGAAGACGAGGTGAAAGAAAGTGGTATACATTGAGGTTGTAACCACAGATGGTGTCAGTGGCTGAGTCGAGCCGCTGACAAGTATAAAACACACGCTGACAAGGAAGACACTGATACGTGAAAGCTAGACGTTGACAGCGTGTTGTCCGATATATGGTTTTTAAGCGCTAACACGTATCGTCCGAAATCGGACAATACATACAGAAGATATATTGGATGACTAAGGATCTCGGACAGAACTATCTGTTTAAATTTTTATGACTTGTTTTTGAAGAATGTGTTTGGTAAAATAAAGTTTTATTTGATTATGTGACAAGGCTAACCTTGCGGTTACGTACCGACTTGGATTAGAAGCAGAACGCCGACAGAGGCAGCCGTTGCATAAAAGAAGAGGATGATGTTGTATTGAAAATGATTTTCATTGCAAATTGGAGATTTCGATGAAGACGATTGATTATTGCTTCTTTGGTGTTGGAGTTGCTTTTCGCAGGTATGTATTTTATCATATCTCAAAAGATTCTTGCCTCTCTTTTGAGATAACTTGCTTGTTCGTTTAAATGTTTGGTGACGAAGACTTGTCAAATCTAGCAACTAGATACCTTGCTATCACTTGAAGGAGTTACTTTATCGTGCTTAGTGTCTCACAAAGGATGAGGATTTTGACAAAGAGATCGAGGTCTGCTTATACTTTCAGTGTCAGTATAAGTTCGACGTCACATGGATAGTGCAAGATATAAGGTACAAGCTTGGGAGATTCCACTTCTTCAACAAATAGGTTATATTCGTTTTTCTTCATTCGTAATCTACAATTAGAGTCTACATGGTTCGTGATTCATTTACATGCACCACTTAAGGGGAAGAGTTTATTAGTTGTTTATCTTTAGAAGACCCCCATTGGATGTGACAAAAAGGGGAAGAAGATTCAAAGATCAAGGTAAGCAACTTAATTTTATGTGGTGATATGTTTTACAAGAAATCTTACTTTAAGGGGAAGCTTGTTTCATTCGTGAAAGATCAAGATTTGAAGATTGGTTTTGTCATCATCAAATAGGGGAAGATTGTTGGGAACTAATTTGATGAGACAAATCAAGAATAATGAAACAAGAAGGACTTATATGCAATTATCAAGATTTACAAGAATATGGAGCCCTTTCATACAACAAGGAGGACTTATTAGCAAAATATGGAGGGACTTCTAGTGTAATGAGATTTCTTGTAAGGAGGGTTATGTGTAGTATATAAACACACACCCTGCATAGGTTTATTCATTCAATTATTCACAATGTAAACCTAAAGTGTCTTCGTGTTCTAGGCGTGGGATTCAATGTATACACGCCTAGAGGTTACTTGTAATCGTTTAGAGTAATCGTTTGGAATAAAGTAAACGTTGGAGAGAATTCGTTTGTTGTTTAAACACCTTGTTTATGTATCGTGTTCTATTTCGCTATGTTAATCATATGAACATGATGCATTCCTAGTTAGCTTAATCGATCCGTGAATAATGGTTTCCACATTAATATGGGTAAATCATGAAAAAAACAAGTTGGAAACAAATTTTCTTGGTGTTTTTGAACCCCAAAACCCACGACTAAGGGGGGTTTTGTTTGTTTGTGATGTTTGATCTATTTTGGTTGTTTGGTTGTGTTTAAATACATGTTTACTTGATTTTTCCTTTCGTTGGTTCCGTACGCCAAATTTCTCTGAGTGAACCATTATTCACACTTAGATTGAGGCATTTTGGTTAAAATCGGTACGATATTCTTGGGCATGTGATTGACAACAAAGGTGTTGTGGAGATCCTGCCAAGATTGAGGCAATTAAGGACTGGTCGGTACCAACAACGCCGACTGAAGTTAGGCGATTTCTTGGTTTAGCTGGTTATTATCGGTGATTCATCGAAGAATTTTTGTTGATGAGAAGTCATTGACTAAGCTTACTAAGAAGAATCGGGATATAAGTAGCGAGCCGATCATCTGCTGTGAGTGCATCTGCTACTACGGTACTTAGTAGGAAGGAAAAATGGAAGGCCTCTTAAAGTTAGAGTTTCGGTGATGACGAAGAGTGTGGATTTGACTGGAAAGATTTTGAAGGTGTATGTGAAGGAGATCGTGTGTCGACATGGGGTACTTTTATCGATTGTTTTGGAGCGCGACAGTAAATTTACTTCTGAGTTTGGAGATTTCTTCAGCGTGCGTTAGGCACTGAGTGAGTTTGAGTGCGGCCTGTCAACTCGAGACCGATGGCAAGAGCGAAAGGATTATTCTTCCAGAGTGTCTGAATATGTGTTATTGTTTTGGAAGACGTGTTCGAGCGTGTGTTATTGAAATTTTTAGAAACTAGGAATGTCGTTTGTCTTCAGCGGAATCATATAGCAACAGTTATCATGTGAGTATTAAGGCAGCGCTATTTTGAAGCTTCGAATGGACGAGAAATGTAGATCGTCGTTATGTTGGATTGAAGAAGGATGAAGTTAATTGACTGGACCTGAGATGATTTCAGAGATTACTGAGAAGATTGTGCAAATCAAGAACCATTTACTTGCTGCGAGAGACCGACAGAAGAATTACACTTTTCTATGGGATAAGGAAATTATGTTTTGTAATTCGTTTGGAAAGGAAGGAAAGTTAAGTCTGAGGTGTATTGGATCATTGGAGATCGTTAAACGAATTGGACGATAGCTTATAAGTTGGATTTGCTGAATGAGCTTAGTGCTATTCATAACGTGTTTCATGTGTCAAAACTAGAGAAGTGCTTAGCGGATAAGGACTTGGAGATCCCTTTGGATGAGATTTAACTCGACGATAAATTACAGTAGCAGAGGAACCAGTGGAGATTATGGACCGAGAAGTCAAGAGATGGAAGCATAGTAGAATTCCATCGTATTTTCATAATAGTGATTTTATGAGAGTTCCTTGTGACGATGGCGTGGACTGAAATTTACGTGGGAACGTGAGGACTTCTTTAGGGAAAAGTATCCTCATTTGTTCTAGTGGTACGATATGTGAGCATAAGAAGAGGAGAACGCCGGGACGTCGTTCCTTTAAGGAGGGGAGGATGTAACACCCCATAAATCAACGTCATTATTTAATCTTATTTTACGTATATTTTTGAGATTTTTAGAATTTTTGTTGGTAATATGTTTGACGGTTAAATTTGAAACCAATGTTGGAGGTCTTAATTTTAATGTTTTACGATTTAAGAGGAACCGATGACGATTACGATACCGACAGATGCCCAAATTTTATCTTTTATTATCAATTGATCGATATTTGGATTTTTCGAAGTTTTTATTTTTATTGCATGTTAAGTCGAGTCGAAACCACTTTTATTCCATTTTGGGTGCGTTTGAACCATTTAGAATTATTTTGGAGTAGCCGGGATGAACCCCGACTCCCGCAAAAATTCAAAACCGACAAATGGGTTAAATTCCCGCTCTTTAAATCATTTTTTTTCCATTTAGGCCAAAAGAAAGAAATAATTGCAAAACGGTCCCTCCAAGTTTTACAAAAAGGAAAAAGTAAACACACACATCACAAAAACACTTCAAAATTTTTTTCACTCTCCTTCTTTTTTCTCTCTTTGCCGCCGGCCATCACCACTCCACCACCACTCCACCACCATTTTTTTCAAGTTTTGGAGAAACTAATCAAAGACCAACCTTTCTTTTACCTTTGTAAGTCTTTTAAACCAATCAAAATGCAACCATTTGATTTTCAACAAAAAATTATGATTTTTTTAAAAGAAGGTTTTGATCTAATTAAGCTTAATGCATGTTTTAATTAAGTGTTAATATGGGTAAATCATGAATAAAACAAGTTGGAAACAATTTTTCTTGGTGTTTTTGAACCCCAACACCCACGGCTAAGGGGGTTTTGTTTGTTTTTGATGTTTGATCTATTTTGGTTGTTTGGTTATGTTTAAATACATGTTTACTTGATTTTTCTTTTTGTTGAATTGATTGCATGTAATTTTTAAGAAATTGGTTTTTATGTGGATGATTCATCCAAGTGATTTAGGATGTTTTTGATGTTTTAGGATAGTTTGATGATGATTTTAGGACCATAGGAACTGATGGAATGGATTGAAAATGGGTAGAAATGTGATTTTTAAAGTGTCATTTTCAAACAGATTATTTAAGGCTATTTTTCATAGTTTTAAGTTTGAGTCCAGATTTTTATTATAGAGTAGAGTTGTAGAGAATCTTTTTAGCTTCGTTTTGATATAAGATAGAGCTTTTAACTCCAAACGAGTCCAAAGTTATGTTAGTTTGAAGTTTCGTGTACCGGGAGATGAAAGTCGACATAATCCGAATTTGTGTTCGATTTTTGGTCAAATATCAGGGACTATAAGTAGAGTTTTAAAAATAGTTGAGGGCTGTTCTTTAGCTCAAAACCTGGGTTTGTGAGTCTATTTTCAAACTTAGGAATTGGTTTTACAAACGGAATTGGTTAGGTGAGTCAAAATGGTTTTACAACGTAAGGGTGTAAATCTGCCCGAATTTTCAAGGTTAGAAATCTGTTGGGCAGCGTGACTTAAAAGTAATATATTTTTATGAAAATTCTTTTGAGCTTTTTACATGATGTAAGTGAAGTATACAGAGATTTTCGTAAAAATTCGTGATGTTTAAGTATGGAAATTCAGTCCGTACATTAGGTATGTACCGGCAGAATTGTAAATCGAGTAATAGTTTTAATAACATATAACAATGAACGTGTCTAGTAAATATCACTTGTTTGGTATTTTGGTGTGAGTTTATATGAACTTTGAGTGTTCTTAATTTTGTACATACAGTACTTGAAGGTACTTTAAGGTGTTGATTTATTACGCGATTTGTTTGTGAGGTGTTGTAACTGATTTCAAGGGACGTCCTCATCGTCGGTGATTGTTTTTCATCTACGTCTTCGTTAATACAACCACTACTACTTAAGGTGAGTCTATAGCCTCGCTTTCTACTGTATTTTAAATGATTTTTACCCGCGAGGGGGATACATGCTATTTAAATGAAAAGGAACATAAGTCATGAATGATTGTTGGACCCGAATGATGTCTTGAATTATGTTGAGTAGCTAGTTGCCAAAGACCCTAAATTCATGAACCGTTAACTATTGTTTGATCCTAGTGTGGATTGGAAATAGCCACTTGAACAATGGATAGTACTATTGGGTTGACGAACCTATCCTAGACGAGAGCTAGTACGTTGAGTACCCTCTGCGTAAGGATAACTTGTGTCGAGAAAAAGGTATGAGTGGCAACGAATACCTAAGAGGGGCAATGGTTTCACTTAAATCACGCCGGCATTTGGCGCGGTTGATTAGTTTATGGGGTCGGTGTCATGAGATTAAACATAATTAAATAGCCTATGCTATAGTGAGTAATACCCAATAATAGTTTGTAATGATCTACATACTATTGAATAATCGTGAATGATTTGTATACTTATTTTCAACTATGATTTTGTAAACCTATAGATCTCGCTCAACATTATTTGTTGACGATTTTAAGCATGTGTGTCAGGTATCGAGGATGATTGTGGCGGAGCATGCAATGGATGTTGTTGTGGCTTGTGGATGGTCTAACTTCTTTTCCTCCCTTTTATCAAAGACAATTTATATTTCTTGAATGTCTTGTAAACAATTTGGGCTTGTTTTAAATTGGTTGAGATTTGTGGGGACCTAACGCTACTCTGTTTATATTTTGGGGTTGGAAACATTTAGACATTTATGTTGTTCTTGTAATTTAACAAGTCTTTAAATTATTTATGCTTTAAAACGTTTCTTTAGAGTCGTTCAATATGGCTTGTCTGGAATGATTCATTGACTAGCACCCAATTGTGATATTCCGCTGCGCAAGGTAAATTGGGGGTGTTAGAGATTGGTAATCAGAGCCACAAGTTATAGAGAACTAGGTCGTTTTTGAAAAAGGTCCTAAACTATAACTTTGGTGTCGTAAATATTTTTTTCCCAAAGCACACAACTATCCCGCATGGCTCCGATAAGAATTCTTTTAGCATTGTTTTATTATTAGATGTATCCCTTTTGAAACTGAAATGATTTCCTGATTAATTATTAAGTAAATACTATGGTATTATATGGAGGTATTGTGAACGTACGCGGAGTAGTTGACATTGTAATTTTTGCATTGCATTTGCATGACTATCATTTTGTTGCATTTTGGCATACATACTGCATTTGCATTGCATGTGCATGCATGTATATATAATTTTGGGATAATGACCTTATATACCCTCGAACTTTCTTTATTTTGTAGAAATGGCAGATATACCACCGAACAATAATGGAGACGAGTACGTTGTAGGGGCTGAAGGCGGACCTAATGTTCCTAACCCGCAAGGCGAAAATGGATGGATTGAACCAGATGAGGTTGAAAGGAATGAGGTTGGAAAAGATGAGATTGACAGCGTTAAGAACCCCGAAGAGGATCCTGTGGAGGATGAATTTCCTGTGGCTGCGGTTGGACGGTTTGAGCCGCAACCTGTTCGTTCTCGTTCTGCTATACCCACCTGTGATGCTTATTGGAGAGGTTTACCAGTAGTTGCTCGTGATAGTAGTGATGATGATCAAGCTGATTCTAGTACTGCGGTTAATGCGTGTTCTCTCTACGAGAACATAGCAAGGGTCAACTGTCCTAGACCAAGGATTTACAATAACACGGAGCATTGTTTGAAGAAGTTCGATCGACTGTTGTACGAGAGGTATGTGGTAGAGACCAGGGTGATTAAGAGGTTTCAGAAAAATGAGAAGGCTTTTTAGAGATTTTATTCAGGTGTGAAGAGAGCTAACAATACTAGGGATTGTGAATGGATGGAGATGGCAAAGTTGTAAATGATTATGGAGAATCTGTGTGCTGAGTTTGAAGGAATCAAGGGAGATCGTGTCATGTTTGATCATATTCGATGTTGGGAGGCTCGTGTACGACCTTTCTTGATGAATGCATGGAAGTTTCGAAGTGATCCAAAGTATGCGAACACGCATTTCATGGTCGAACCACCAGAAGTTGGCGAGTACTATACTTTTGAGGATAAGTTGTATTTGGCTCAGCATATGGTTCCATCAGGTGAAGGCTGTACTTCGAAAGGAAAGAGGAAGGTAGAGGAGGGAACTACTTCGAAGGATAAGGAAAAGATGGAGGATGGCGAGGAAGAGCCAGAAGAAGAAGATGATGATGACAAGGACGAGCGGCCATCAAAGAGATCATGTGGATCATCACGTGATTAGTTACTATATTTCATTTTTATTCCTCATTGTAATTGAACTATTTCAGACTTCTGTATTATGGTATTATGGTTGAACTTGATGACTTTAAGTTTTATTTGGTGAATGATTGTAGTGGCATATCTTGTCATAATTTTGTTGATATCAATGCAATCAATGTTTGCCTCTCATGATCTATGATGTGTCTTTACTAGCTCTTTTGTGATTTGGTTGATGAATATTTGTAGCATTCGTTGATTGTGCTTGCTGTATTTATATTATGTCCTGAAAAAGAAATCCTTCTTAATCTCAATGTGTATACTTACTTTGTTTTCTTTCCCTGTCATTGCAGAGAGGTGTAAGGAAAGGAGTTTGTGAGGCATTATTTTGTTATCACTAAACCATTGTGTGACTAGTTATTAATCATGCCTCTAAAGTTGACAACTGATCGTGTGAACACTATGATGCAAGAGGCGATTGCTAATGCTCTTGAAGCGGATCGTGCAGCTAGAGTTCAAGGCCAAGGTGGCAATGCTGGTGGAAATGCTGGAGGACAACAAGTCCCAAGGGAGTGTTCTTATGCTAGTTTTATAAAGTGCGGACCTACGTAATTTCGTGGGACTGGAGGATCTTTAGAACTTCGTCGTTGGGTGGAGAAGATTGAAAGTACGTTTGAGATAAGTGGGTGCTCTGAGGCTAATAAAGTCAAGTTCGCGACTGCTACTTTTCTTGATGACGCTTTGAGTTGGTGGAACAATCAAGTAGCTACTTTTGGGCTTGTAGTGGCCAATGGGAGGACTTGAGATGCTACAAAGGAACTTTTGACCAAGAAGTTCTGTCCTGAAGAGGAATTGGGTCAGTTAGAGGATGAACTGAGGCATCTAGTGTTGAGAAACAATGACATCACTGCTTACACAAGGAGATTTAATAAGTTGAGCTTGATGTGCCCCAATACTTTTGTGGATGACCGCAAGAAAATGAAGCAATACATCAAAGGATTGTCAAGCAACATAAAGGATGAGACTACTTCGTTAAAGCTGAGATCTTTTGATGAAGCTGTCCAAATGGCTCATGCTCTAATGGATTTGAAGGTGCAAGACAAGAAAGATAGTGTGGCTGAAGGTAACAAGAGGAAATGGGAGACGGCTCAAGCAAGTCAAGCACAAGGTCAGAATCGTGGTGGTTACCGCAATAACACCCAAGGAGCTAACAGAAATCAGCAGTTTAATCAAAGGAGGAATGATGGAGTGAGAGCTGCCACAGTGCCAAAAGGAAACAATGTCAATCCAAAATGTGACCGTTGTAGTTTGTATCACGTGGGGAATTGCCCTCCTGCGTGTAACATGTGTGGAAAAGCAGGGCATATGACTGTGGAATGTCAAGCAAGAGGCGTGGCGACGGGTGCAAATGCCACAAGAGTGATGGTATGCTTTGGATGTGGTGAGAAGGGACACAAACAAGGAAACTGTCCTAAGGCTAGAAATCGACAAGGAGGAAACGCTGCTGCTCCAACTTATGTTGTAGGAAACATGGACAAGCCCCAAGGTCCTAACCTAGTGAATGATACGTTTTGCTTAATACTCGTTATGCTAGTATATTGTTTGATTCTGGTTCAGATAGGAGTTTTTGTAGATATACAAATTCGGTCGCCTTATCGATTAAGAACTAATAGAGTTAGCAACTAAGTATAATGTGGAATTAGCCGATGGAAAGATTGTTAGCACTAATTCTATACAAAAAGGGTGTTCCTTGAAGTTAGGGAATTACGTGTTTGGTGTAGAATTGACGCTTTTAGAACCAAGATCGTTCGATGAAATTATTGGGATGGATTAGTTAGTTTCGCGTGGCGCTAGTGCTGTGTTGTTATGAAGAAGGACAGATCATTCAAAATGTGTATCAATTATAGGGAGCTAAATCAAATGAGTTAACACGCCTGTGTTGTTTGATCCTTATAACTGATTGGTTTGTGTATGTACTCGAAGATCGACTTGAGATCGGGTTATTACCAACTACGAGTTAGAGAGGAAGATATTCCTACAACTGCTTCCCGTACCTGGTGTGGTCATTTTGAGTTTCAAGAGATATCGTTTAGTCTTAAGAATGCGACAGCTGTGTTTATGGAATTGATAAACCATGTCGATGTGCAAGCCGTAAATGGGATAAGTTCGTCATTATGTTTATTGATGATATCCTTATTTATTCCAAGAGCAAGGAAGAACCTGAGGAGCATTTGAGAAGAATTCTAGAATTGTTGGAGAAAGAGAAGCCGTACGCCAAATTTCTCTGAGTGAACCATTATTCGTACTTAGATTGAGGCATTTTGGTTGAGATCGGTACGATATTATTGGGCATGTGATTGACAACAAAGGTGTTGTGGAGATCCTACCAAGATTGAGGCAATTAAGGACTGGTCGGTACCAACAACGCCGAATGAAGTTAGGAGATTTCTTGGTTTAGCTGGTTATTATCGGTAATTCATCGAAGAATTTTTGTTGATCGAGAAGCCGTTGACTAAGCTTACTAAGAAGAATCGGGATATAAGTAGCGAGCCGATCATCTGCTATGAGCGCATCTGCCACTATGGCACTTAGTAGGAAGGAAAAGGGAAGGCCTCTTAGAGTTAGAGTTTCGGTGATGACGAAGAGTGTGGATTTGACTGGAAAGATTTTGAAGGTGTATGTGAAGGAGATCGTGTGGCGCCATGGGGTACTTTTATCGATTGTTTTGGAGCGCGACAATAGATTTATTTCTGAGTTTGGAGATTTCTTAACTGTGCGTTAGGCACTGAGTGAGTTTGAGTGCGACCTATCAACTCGAGACCGATGGCCAGAGCGAAAAGAGTATTCTTCCAGAGTGTCTGAATATGTGTTATTGTTTTGGAAGACGTGTTCGAGCATGTGTTATTGAAATTTGTGGAGACTGGAAAGTCGTTTGTCTTCAGCAGAATCGTATAACAACAATTATCATGTGAGTATTAAGGCAACACTATTTTGAAGCTTCGAATGGACGAGAAATGTAGATTGCCGGTATGTTTGAGTGAAGAAGGATGAAGTTAATTGACTCAACCTGAGATGATTTCAGAGATTACTGAGAAGATTGTGCAAATCAAGAACCATTTACTTGCTGCGAGAGACCGACAGAAGAATTACACTTTTCTATGGGATAAGGAAATTGTGTTTTGTAATTCGTTTGAAAAGAAAGGAAAGTTAAGTCTGAGGTGTATTGGATTATTGGAGATCGTTAAACGAATTGGACGATAGCTTATAAGTTGGATTTGCTGAATGAGCTTAGTGCTATTCATAACGTGTTTCATGTGTCAAAACTGGAGAAGTGCTTAGCGGATAAGGATTTGGAGATCCCTTTGGATGAGATTCAACTCGACGATAAATTACAGTAGCGGAGGAACCAGTGGAGATTATGGACAGAGAAGTCAAGAGATGGAAGCATTGTAGAATTCCATCGTATTTTCATAATAGTGATTTTATGAGAGTTCCTTGTGACGATGAAAATCTAGGCGTGGACTGAAATTTACGTGGGAACGTGAGGACTTCTTTAGGGAAAAGTATCCTCATTTGTTCTAGTGGTACGAAATGTGAGTATAAGAAGAGGAGAACGCCAGGACGTCGTTCCTTTAATCGACATAATTGTTTAATCCTATTTTACGTATATCTTTGAAATTTTTAGAATTTTTGTTGGTAATATGTTTGACGGTTAAAGTTGAAACCAATGTTGGAGGTCTTAATTTTAACGTTTTATGATTTAAGAGGAACCGATGACGATTACGATACCGACAGATGCCCAAAATTTATCTTTTATTATCAATTGATCGATATTTGGATTTTTCGAAGTTTTTATTTTTATGGTGTGTTTAGTCGAGTCGGAACCGTTTTTATTCCATTTTCGGTGCGTTTGAACCATTTAGAATTATTTTGGAGTAGCCGGGATGAACCCCGACTCCCGCAAAAATTCAAAACCGACAAATAGGTTAAATTCCCGCTCTTTAAATCATTGTTTGCCATTTAGGCCAAAAGAAAGCAAGAATTGCAAAATGGTCCCTCCAAATTTTAGAAAAAGGAAAAAGTAAACACACACATCACAAAAACACTTCAAAATTTTTTTCACTCTCTTTCTTTTTCTCTCTTTGCCGTCGGCCATCACCACCACCACCACTCCACCACCACTCTACCACCGTTTTTTTCAAGTTTTGGAGAAACTAATCAAATACCAACCTTTCTTTTACCTTTGTAAGTCTTCTAAACCAATCAAATCAAACATGCAACCATTTGATTTTCTACAAAAAATTATGGTTCTTTTAAAAGAAGGTTTTGATCTAATTAAGCTTAATGCATGTTTTAATTAAGTGTTAATATGGGTAAATCATGAATAAAACAAGTTGGAAACAAATTTTCTTGGTGTTTTTGAACCCCAAAACCCACGGCTAAGGGGGTTTTGTTTGTTTTTGATGTTTGATCTATTTTGGTTGTTTGGTTATGTTTAAATACATGTTTACTTGATTTTTCTTTTCGTTGGTTTGATTGCATGTAATTTTTAAGAAATGGATTTTTAAGTGGATGATTCATCCAGGTGATTTAGGATGTTGTTGATGTTTTATGATAGTTTGATGATAATTTTAGGACCATAGGAATTGATGGAATGGATTCAAAATAGGTAGAAATGTGATTTTTAAAGTGTCATTTTCAAACAGATTATTTAAGGCTATTTTCATAGTTTTAAGTTTGAGTCCAGATTTTTATTATAGAATAGAGTTGTAGAGAATCTTTTTAGATTCGTTTTGATATAAGATAGAGCTTTTAGCTCCAAACGAGTCAAAAGTGATGTTAGTTTGAAGTTTCGAGTACCGGGAGATGAAAGTCGACATAATCCGAATTTGTGTTCGATTTTAGGTCAAATCTCGGGGACTATAAGTAGAGTTTTAATAATGTTTGAGGGCTGTTCTTTATCTCAAAACATGGGTTTGTGAGTCTATTTTCAAACTTAGGAATTGCTTTTACAAGCGGAATTGGTTAGGTGAGTCAAAATGGGTTTACAACGTAAGGGTGTAAATCTGCCCGGGTTTTCAAGGTTAAAAATGTGTTGGGCAGCGTGACTTAAAAGTAATATCTTTTTATGAAAATTCTTGTGAGCTTTTTACATGATGTAAGTGAAGTATACAGCGAGTTTCGTAAAAATTCGTGATGTTTAAGTATGGAAATTGAGTCCGTACATTAGGTATGTACCGACAGAATTGTAAATCGAGTAATAGTTTTAATAACGTATAACAATGAACGTGTCTAGTAAATATCACTTGTTTGGGATTTTGGTGTGAGTTTATATGAACTTTGAGTGTTCTTAATTTTGTACATACAGTACTTGAAGGTACTTTAAGGTGTTGATTTATTACGTGATTTGTTTGTTAGGTGTTGTAATTGATTTCAAGGGGCGTTATCATCATCGGTGATTGTTTTTCATCTACGTCTTTGTTAATACAACCACTAATACTTAAGGTGAGTCAATAGCCTCGCTTTCTACTATATTTTAAATGATTTTACCCGCGATGGGGATACATGTTATTTAAATGAAAAGGAACATAAGTCATGAATGATTGTAGACCCAATGATGTCTTGAATTATGTTGAGTAGCTAGTTGCCAAAGACCCTAAATTCATGAACCGTTAACTATTGTTTGATCCTAGTGTGGATTGGAAATACCCGCTTGAACAATTGATAGTACTATCGGGTTGACGACCTTATCCTAGACGAGAGCTAGTACGTTGAGTACCCTCTACGTAAGGATAACTTGTGTCGAGAAAAAGGTATGAGTGGCAACGAATACCTAAGAGGGGAAATGGTTTCACTTAAATCACGCCGACATTTGGCGCGGGTGATTAGTTTATGAGGTATGTTTCATGAGCTTAAACATAATTAAATAGCCTATGCTATAATGAGTAATACCCAATAATAGTTTGTAATGATCTGCATACTATGTGAATGATTTTTATACTTATATTCAACTATGATTTTGTAAACCTATAGATCTCGCTCACCATTATTTGTTGACGATTTTAATCATGTGTTTCAGGTAATCAAGGATGATTGTGGTGGAGCATGCAATGGATGTTGTTGTGGCTTGTGGATGGTCTAACTTGTTTTCCTCCCTTTTATCAAAGACAATTTATATTTCTTGAATGTCTTGTAAACAATTTGGGCTGGTTTTAAATGGGTTGAGATTTGTGGGGACCTAACGCTACTCTATTTATATTTTAGGGTTGGAAACATTTAGACATTTATGTTTTTTGTTGTAATTTAACAAGTCTTTATATTATTTATGCTTTAAAACGTCTCTTTAGAGTCGTTCAATATGGCTTGTGTGGAATGATTCGTTGACTAGCACCCAATTGTGATATTCCGCTGCGCAAGGTAAATTGGGGGTGTTAGAACATGCATGCCAGTTTCACTTAGTTATGGGGGTTCCATAACCAGATCACTGGAGGCACCAGTGTTATGACTCTTCTGCGGTGAGAGTGATTGCTCGCAGCGTCCCTTTACAGTTTTGGCCAGTATTATTATTATCATGTGGGGCGAATCGGTACATCCTAGGACAAGAAGTATGATTTTATGGTAACTGTGGTGTGTGCCTTGCATCCGTTATAAGAGGTGATCCCTCCACTCATTTTATATAATAATTAGAGGCAACCCCTCTAATTACATGACGAGGTCACCCCTCTAAGTATTCATGCACGTGGATATAACATGACTGTTGGATCTACTAGATGTAGATCTTGCAGCCTGTCAGGACCGGTGAATGACTTCTGTAATCACAAGTCAAATCACAAAGAGACTCTATACACAATATGAATATAGAATATAAATATAATCAAGAGAAACAGAATAACTATAAAGACTTGATCCTTTCTAAGGAATTCTAATATTGATAATGACTAGAACTACGTTTTGTGAAGGTGTGTGTAACCCTTCTGCCTAAGGTTCCTTTTATACTACAAGGAAACCCTAATACATCATTAAAGAAAACGTGTAAAACTGATATGCATATCCTTTCCTAACATATCTCATGCATATCCTAACAGAATATTAAGTAAATAATAAAGTTTGACTTCGACTAGGACCAGGAGCAGGACTTGCTCCTACTACGACTAGGACCAGGAGGAACTACATACCTCCTAGTCTACCTATTACATATAACTATTACAATGGTCCTAACAATCCTCCCCTAAACTTGAATTTGACCTGTTGAGTTCAAGTTTCCTGGAAAACGTGCAAAGAAAGCTCGAGGATTGTATTAGCAAAACAAATAGCAGCATCAACAAGATAAGAATCAAAAGAACAGCCGCAACATGAAACACTAGAAGCTTCTCCAAAGCTTGTAACAAATCAGCATCGTGTTGAATCTTTTCAGCAACATGAGCAGATTTGGTAAGCCTTTACCAAGTAGCTGCTCGCTCTTGGGCTAGCTAGTCATTCTAGTGGAATAAGCATCACCCTGGGAGACTAGAACCCAGCCCAACTCTTAGAACGTGAATCAATGGTGAGTGGGAGTACCCTGATGATTTTAGGCAAACCATCACAGCCGTCAACGGATTTGATGCGTCTTTACCAGAAGCCGTACCCCTCTGGACTCGCCAACTCTTAGCAATGAAGCATCGGTGAGTTGAACACCCTATAGCTTTGAGCAAGCTATTATAGCTATCAACGGATTTGATAAGATCTTTACCAAGAGCCGTACCCCCTTGGATTAGCCACTTTTCAGTCCAAGACTATGGCAAGTGAAAACCATCCAGTTTTGGGTAACCTGGCAACCATCAACGGATTTGAGAATCGCACCAGGAGCCGTACCCTCAAGGTGAATCAACTTTTTCTTGTCGATTAGACATGGTAAGTTGAGAACCATTTGTTGTGTGGACCACGTCCAACACCAAGTGAAACCAAGGACCAGAACAAACTCAAACCAGGAACCACATTGTGAAACAGCCAAGGGATATTATGTACAAGTATAAAAGCTAAACTGTGTTTAAAGTATAAGCATATATTATATAAAGAGTATTTTTTTTTTGATTAACTTGAAAGAATGAAATTCACCAATCACTGTACATATTGGTGAAAAGAATAAAAATAAGAACAAAAATTCAAAGTATAAACACTTACAACCCAATCACCTTACATACCAGAAGCTGCCTTCTTATCTGCTAGCAACCGTGCCTGAATACCTTCTACCAAAGCCGTGGCCATACTCGACTCATTCCCAGAAGGAGCAGTAGAAATTTGCAAGTGACTTGCCAACATTGCTTCCATGGAAGAAATAGTCAAAGGATACTCAACATCCGTCAGCATATACACCACATGGCCAGAACCTAATTCCAACACATGAACTCCACATCCAGCATAAAGCTTCCAGCGAATAATCTCCCATTGCATTTGATCCTTCCATATGCCCAAAACAGGAGCATTTGGAGGAGGATCCAACATCAGCTTGATATCGGCCCAGAGACGGATACCAGGCCAGGAAGACACCGCCATGGGGTCAAACGGCATACTAGAATCAACAAGCCCAAACAACGCCATAATATCCATACGGTCAGCCTACGATAACACACCCTGCAAACCCGTTGCCAATCGCACAGACCCATCACTCAAAGTAATCCGATGGGAGACGCCACCAGGAAGTGTTGTAGAACTCTCAACCGTATAACCCGTAATACTTCCATTGCCCAAGGGTAAGTCAGAATCACTGTCCGAAGCTGCATCAATTAAGTTCTCAGGATCACGCTTCTCAAAAGGAACTGATTTACCACGGCGAACACGACGAGCAAGTTTCTGGCGACTGGAACGACGAGGTGTGGGAGCTGAAGGTATTGATTCAACCTTGACCTTAACGCCAGCAATAGCAGGGGAAGCAGTAGAAATAGACTCATGAACATGTCCACCCAAAGGACCACTAGGAGCTGCATCAGAAGGAGGATGAGGTTGTTGTACAGGAACTTGTGGTGATGGAGATGGCACAGCAGATGTAGCAGCAGTAGGTATGGTGGGATCAACAAAGGTGCTTGCAGGAACCGGAGTGGGGGTAGTAGTAACAGATGTGGTGGTGGAAGCATGAGTGGTGGTGGTAGTAACAAAGATGGTAGTAGCAGGACCAGCAGAAGAACCCATAGGAGCAACCAAGGGTGTAGTAGAAGGACCAACAGAAGTAGCAATAGAACCAGAAGGACTACCAACCGAACCAGGAGCAAAACATGATTAACAAAGGACAAAAGGAATGAACAGTATGCCAGACCAGTACCAGTACCAATAGCCAAAAACCACTCGACATGAAAAGATTTCAAACCACCAGAGGGCAACCAAGCATGACTAGAAGCTGACCCCAGAGGACTAGAAGCCAGTCATACAAGGCCATATCCACCATAAGAGAGCAAAAATCCTCCATCAGAAGCACCACACACCATCATAACCAAGAAATAATGTTGTTAAATACTATGAATACGTTAGACTAACCTAATATATACACAAAGCCTCCCCTTAGGCTTTGCCTCCCCTCAATCCTAGACCTCAAGGATTGACCATCCCAATATGAACCACCAAGTGGTTAAACCGAGGACCATCAAAAGCTTTAGACAGCAAATCAGCAACATTGTCATCCGTATGAACTTTAAGAACCTGTATCAGCTTCTTCTCATTGGCATCGCGTATAAAATGATGCCGAATCTCAATATGCTTCGTCCGTTGATGAAATACAGGATTCTTCACAATGAAGATAGTGCTTTGATTGTCAATAAAAATTTTGGTATTCATAAAATTGAAACCATAGTCCAACATCTGATTCTGGATCCATAAAACTTGACCACAACAACTAGCAGCCGCAACGTATTCAGCTTCTGTTGAAGAAGTAGCTACGATTGTCTGTTTCTTACATTGCCATGAAATAAGCCGACGACCCAAAAATTGACAACCACCAGTAGTAGACTTCCTATCATTATTAGCACCAGCATAATCACTATCACTATAAGCTTCAAGAACAAAGGGAGATTCTCTAGGATACCATAGACCCAATTTAGGTTGAGCCTTGATATACTTCAAAATCTTCTTCACTGCATTTAAGTTCGAAACCGTTGGAGTCACCTGGTGTCTAGAACAAGCACTTACTACAAACATAATGTCCGGACGTGATGCAGTCAAATACATGAGAGAGCCAATCATAGACCTGTACATGTGAACATTTACCGGGGGATCCGGCTCATTCTTAAGTTTGATTTTAGCAACTTCATAAGGAGTTGCTGCTGGTCTAAGAGGATCCATGTCAAACTTCTGAAGAATCTCATGAACATATTTATCTTGACTGATGAAAATCCCATCCGATTGTTGCTTGACCTGAAGACCAAGGAAAAATGACAGTTCTCCCATGGCACTCATCTGAAATTCGCCTTTCATCAAGTGTTCAAACGCATCACACCACTCCTTCCTTGTAGAACCAAAGATAATGTCGTCCACATAAACCTGAACAAGGATAATATCCTTGGAATTCCGCCGAAGAAATAGTGTTTTGTCAATAGTACCTCTTCTATAGCCATTCTTTAACAAGAAAGTGGAGAGACGCTCATACCAAGCTCTAGGAGCCTGATGTAACCCATAAAGAGCCTTGACCACCTTGTAGACTTTCTTGGGATGAAGTGGATCAACAAACCCCTTAGGTTGAGTAACATACACTTCCTCGTCAATTTTTCCATAGAGAAATGCACTCTTGACATCCATCTGGAACACCGTAAAGCCAACGTACGAAGCAAAGGCCAAAAACAGACGAATAGCCTCGATCCTGGCAACAGGCGCAAAGACTTCAGTATAGTCAATGCCCTCAATTTGAGTGTGTCCTTGTGCGACAAGTCTAGCTTTATTCCTTACAACAATTCCCCGTGCATCCTTCTTGTTTTTGAGAATCTATTTGGTATTGATAGCTGTCTTCCTAGCTGGTAAGTCAACCAGAATCCAAACATTCTGAAACAAGAATTGCTGCATTTCCTCCTGCATAGCCTCCACCCAACTTTGATCCTCAAGAGCATGAGAAACAGACCTAGGTTCCACCTGTGAAAGAAAACAAGAAAACAAACAGTGTTGAAAGTCCGTGTGATTATTACGCTTTTGATCCTCAATATAGCCCACAAGAGCATGATGATCAGACGAGGCCTTCTGCTGCATTCTGCGTGTCTTGACGGTAGAACCAGGATCTCCAATAATTTGAGTGGTAGGATGATCTTTATGTGATTGCAAGATTGGATGGGAAGAAACCTCCACTTCTGGTGCCAAGTTATTGAGATCACCAACAAAATCAGCATCATATGAAGCATTTTGGAAAATCCCGTCTACCGGTTGTTTATGTATATCATCCAGCTTGGTAGAAGACTTCTTTTCATGGTTCCCCAAATCATAAGGACTGAAGAAACGTGTATTGGAAGCAGACTCACTAGCCGGAGTACCAGTAGTTGAGAGGCTAGCACTAGGAGCAGAAGCTGGAGTACCAGGAGCAACTTTGTCAGTAGGCTCAACCAAGGGAAACTCAAAACTACCTTGAGCCGCTGCTTTAGTAGCTTCTTGTTGTTGCTTCAGAAGAGTGTCAAGAGCTGCTTGGGAATCCTGTACACCCAATGAAGTTGCATCACTCGGAGGAGTAGGAGAAACCATGGTGGAATAAGATGGAACCACAAAAATGTCATCCTCATCATCTGAATCAGAAAGACTAGAAGGAACACAAGTACTAGAAGTTGCAAACACTTGTGGTCCTGCATCATGGTTAGTTTTGAAACGAAAATATCCTAACGAATCACTAAGATAATCAAGATCAAAATACCATTCTGGACCTTTGCCTTGGATGTTTGACTTCTCCTCAAAATACCTGAGATTTATAGTTTCAATTATCCGTTTGGCTTGAAGATTGTAGACACGATACGCCCGAGAATGAGCTGAATATCCCACAATGTATCCTTCATCAGCCTTGCCATCAAACTTCCCCAAATAGTCACTAGTATTTAGAATGGTGACAGGACACCCAAAAGGCTTCAAATGAGCAATATTTGGAACCCTACCCGTGAGCAGCTCATAGGGAGTTTTCTTGTGAGGATTGGTAATAGAAACCCTATTCAAAACATAACTTGCAGTATTAACAGCTTCTGTCCAGAACATGGTCGGAAGTTTGGAATCGGCAAGCATAGTTCTTGCTGCTTCTATTAGTGTCTGGTTCTTTCTTTCTGCCACACCATTCTGTTGAGGAGTCCGAGCAGCACTATAATCTCTTTTGATGCCCTTAGCATTGCAAAGTGTGATGAGGTCTCTATTTTTAAACTCGGTTTCATTGTCGCAACGAATACCTTTAACTTTCTTGGACAACTGATTCTCTATCAAGGTATGAAAATCTTGAAGAATTGAGTAGGTCTCACTTTTGGCAGCCATGAAGAACACCCACGTAAACCTGCTATAACCATCAGTCACCACCAAACAGAATTGCTTGTGGTCAATGCTTCTGATGGATGTAGGACCAAATAAGTCCATGTGTAGAAGCTGCAATGGTTCAGTAATGAGACTTAAAGCAGTAATGGCCTTGAAGGATGCTTTGTGTTGTTTGCCTTTGCTACAGGCAATACAATTGATATCATTTCTAAACGTCTTGGGAGGTAAACCAGAGACCAGATTCAGATTGGCAAGTTTGTGAATGGTCTTGAAATTCACATGTCCCATCCTTTGATGCCATTTAGTGGCTTCATCTTCTGAGGCTTTGGCAACCAGACATGCTAGTTGACCAGTAGGGTTGACTTCATTCAACTTGATACTATATAGATTGTGTCTTCTAGGGATTCTGAGTAAAACTTGTGAGTCATCCGAAAGCTGAAAATCTTTGGAAAGCACAAGTGCATCAGTATCGGTGAAGAGTACAAACTGCTCCTTGTCACAAATCTGAGAGACCGATATCAAGTTGAAGTGTTGAAGTGCTTCCACATAGTAGACCTGCTCAAAATTTAGATTTGGAGTCTTTATCGTTCCTTTGCCAGTGATTCTGCCTTCACCTCCACCAAAATAGACCTTGCCTCCATGAAATGGTACAAAGTTAGAGATAAGACTTTTATTGCCAGTCATGCTCCTGGAGCAACCACTATCAACAATGCCTAGACTAGGATCCTGGTATGGAGTAACCTACAACAACAAGAGAATAAAAAAATGAAAAAATTAGTGTCTTAAGGGGACCCAAACCTTTTCAGATTTGAGCCTGCCTTGTGGATCATTAGAAGAATGCCAAGAAGATTGATGAGATCCACTATTGTTCCTTGGTTGCCTGAGCATCATATGGGTATTATTATTGGACCAAGAACAACCTGCTGAGGGCTTAACAGCAGTTCCCAAAGTGCCCAAACCAAAATACGTGTGGTCTAAATTATGCGGATAGATTGGATTAAAATTTGGAAAATAATTACTGGTTGGTTGGAATCCACTATCTCTCCAATAATCAGACGCGAAAGGAGAGGATACTCTAGAAGTATTAAACATAGGAGCACTGGGATTAAGTCTTCTAGAAGCATATGAGGCAGCTCCTGGTGAACCAGGAGCAGGAAAAGCATGATTTACAGATGCATGTGTGTCATAATAATCACAATCTTTAATTAAATGAAAGGAACTGCCACAAACAAAACATGTTTTGAAAGACCTTTTATTAGAATGAGATTGTTTCATACTGCCTACTTTATTACACACATTTCGAGGAAAAACATTCTTCCTAGGACTCAATAAATAAGGACCAGACACACTTGACTTGACAGTAACTTTTTCTTCACACTTCCTAGCACCAGTAGCAGCATGTTCATTCGACTTGGAACTTGTAGGTCTTGACTCTTCACTTGAACCATTAGATGCAGAGTCACCGGCTTTGTCACTAAAAGTACATGAGACAAAGTCATTAGTATTAGTAGAACTTGTTGGGGACTCAAGCATCTGCGATCCATCCGAGTCATTATGCCATGAGGTGGGCATAAAAGTTCCAGTAAGAGAAGGAGGGACATCATGCATTTCTGCTGCTGGTTTAAACCTATTGTAACTAGGTTTGCCCTCATCCTCTTTGTCGGCATTAAAGACACTTGAGAAAGATAAATCAAATACATCTTCAGAATCAATATATTTATCAAATCCTAAGCCTCTTTTAGTTCTGCCAGACATGCTACTATCAATTAGTTTTGAAAGATTTTTAGGTGCTTTTTGCCATTTGTCAAATCTTAACATTGTATCATCTAATTTAGCTTGCATCTCCTCTTTTTCTTTGATACTAGCATCTCTTTCAGTTTCTGTATATTTAAGCATATTTGTAGTGTTTTCTAAATCAATGCTTAGTATCCTGATTTTATCCTCATATGCACGTTGAGTATCTTGTAACCACTTCTTTTGTTGTTCTAATGTGTTTAATGAAGCCTTATAGGCTTGAACCTCTAAAAAATACTTATCATTTTGATCATTTACTTCATTAAATTGGGACAACAATTCTGTGTATTTATTATGACAACCAAGAGGACAATGTTGTACCTGAGGTGAGATGCCCATAAGAGCAAACTCTTCTGCTTCTTCTGCATCAGAGAGATTCCCAGCAATCATTGCCAACACATCAGTCGAGGATTCAGCTGATTCCAGAGTAGAAGCCTGATGATCATTCCAGTTGACCATAGAGTCAACAGATACCAACGCCTTCCTGTCATCTTTAACCTCCTGAATCTTGAAAGCGGAGTACCTGCTCTTCTCCTGATCATTCTTGCTAGGGCACTCCCTTGCAAAGTGACCCTGTTGCTGGCAGTTATAGCATCATACCTTGCTTCTATCGAATCTTGCTGGCTCCCGAGGGTTGTAATTAAATTTCCTTCCTGCTTTCTTCTCAAACTTGTGAACCCTAAGAGTAAGCATGGCCATCTGCCATTTAAGATCTATCTCATCCAGGTCAAGTTTATCGATCTGTTTGAAGTCATCAAAAGCAAGTTGTTGTTCAGCAGTAACATCGGCCACAAAAGAATGAAGAACAGCTTCTACCATACTACCAGACTTGGCAGCAGGATCAGGAGCAGAAGTCATGGGACTAGATGCATATGACATGGGACTAGTATGCTGAATAGTATGCTGGGAGGAGACAGTATTGCTTGGGCTACTTGCATATGACATGGGACTAGATGCCATAGAGCTCACAAAGGCTGAATTAGCAGGAGTGGGAAAAGAGTCACTAGGATATCCTCTCACATGAGGTTCGAATGTTCTGAGCCTATGAAACAAATCATCAAAGGTGAGATAGTCAAGCCCACCTTTGGCTTTGAGAGAGATCACCACCTGGTTCCAAGAGTAGGGTAAGGCTTTAAGAAACCTTGCATTAATGTCACCATCATCAGGTTTTGACCGAAGTTGATTCAATTGGCTCAAGATCTTCTGGAACCTATCATACCCTTGATTTAGACCTTCAGTTTCTGAGATTTTGAATTCGGTAAATTCATCTCTCAGCATGGACCTTCGCATTTTCTTTGACTCCTCATTCCCGCCGAACCTTGCTTTTATGCCATTCCAGATCTCTCTGGCATCGTCCAAATGGTAGAAGTCACCCATATGATCTTCAGGAAGAGATTGAAGCAAAATTGTTTTTGCTTTTACCTCCTTCTGAATAGCGATGATTTCCTCATGAGATTTAGGGTCAAGAAGAGTAATATTACCGTTCTTGTCTCGTCCAGTAAGCTTCCTGCTGTTTCCATTCAGAATGATCTTCCAAAGATCTTGATCAGTGTTGGTGATCCACCATTCCATCTTCATTGCCCAGTTATCATATTCACCCTTTTTCAGAAGAGGAAATTTTCCATTCATGTTGGAGACCGTAGCCAGGATCTGCTGAGGTTGCACAATTTTAGGAGTGCTTTCTTCTCCTGTTTGAGTAGAAGTTGAGGCAGACATTATAAACAGATTGTTAGTAATAAGAGAACTTGATTCTGCTTGTATAGAGACCCTCCCAGGCTCTGATACCACTTGTTGGATCTACTAGATGTAGATCTTGCAGCCTGTCAGGACCGGTGAATGACTTCTGTAATCACAAGTCAAATCACAAAGAGACTCTATACACAATATGAATATAGAATATAAATATAATCAAGAGAAACAGAATAACTATAAAGACTTGATCCTTTCTAAGGATTTCTAATATTGATAATGACTAGAACTACGTTTTGTGAAGGTGTGTGTAACCCTTCTGCCTAAGGTTCCTTTTATACTACAAGGAAACCCTAATACATAATTAAAGAAAACGTGTAAAACTGATATGCATATCCTTTCCTAACATATCTCATGCATATCCTAACAGAATATTAAGTAAATAATAAAGTTTGACTTCGACTAGGACCAGGAGCAGGACTTGCTCCTACTACGACTAGGACCAGGAGGAACTACATACCTCCTAGTCTACCTATTACATATAACTATTACAATGGTCCTAACAATGACCTATATGGGCTCTCGGCATATTAAAAATACATATTTTCAAGATAAACTAAACATAAGTCTTTTCAAAAATATAAACCAGTTTTATGGACATAAACTAGGTTTTTCAGGACATACATTTTATTCCGCTGCTATGTTATTCATTTCATTCCATTACTTGCTTATGTTTATGCTTTACATTATATGTTATATATCCATACACTAAGCGTATTGCTCAGCCGTATTTCTTTTTCCATGTCTCAATACGGCAGGTACTAAAGGGCAAAGCTAGGATTTCCAAGAGTACGTGCACGGAATGAGGCGCCAGCTTTATTTCATTCTTTAATGCATTTACATACTTTTGCTTTGCTGTACATTGTTTAGTCCTTCCCTTACATTCCATACTTATGCATATCGTGTGTGGAGCTTATGTGGATCCGATGTTTGTTTTCGGATTCTTTTATGGTCATTTAATGTTTTAAACATTTACCTTGTATGCTTTGATGACATGCCATAATTATCCTGTGATATTTCATTTATCAAAATTGGGTGTTACAGAAAATTTAAGATTTTTATTTCTCGTAAGACTTTAACTCTAAGCAAAACCCCTCCCAAGATCTAGAAAGAACTCATAGCTAACTGAGCTATGTTAGTTGTTTGAGGAAGATACATGAGTATTTTAACAAAAAGAGTGGGTACCTTGATACCCAAGAAAGTATTAATAAAATCGCTAATCACATTGATATATGCTTCGAGCAAAGCATATTAGACGCGAAAATGCAAGCTTGAGACCTCGTTGGGTGCATGTATGATATATCGTCTTGAGCGACCTAAGTGTTATTGTCCTTGGCTGTTACTTCCATCATGGTCAAACAACAACATGCAAACTGAACAAAATCTGTGTTTGACCAGCCAACACTAAGTTATCAGGTGCGCATAAACTTTTTTAACTAAAAAGGTACGAGTGGATTACGCGAAGATCTAATAAATATAGATATGTGTAGAAGTATGGTAATCTATGATTTATCAAGAGGGTTTTTGTTTCTAGAGAGAGAAAGTAGAGAGAGATGAGAGAAAATGTTATATGTGTTATTTGATAAATGAAACAACCAACACCCCTTTCCATGGTGGAAAAGGGGTTATATACCCAAGTCCCTTAGTGGACTTGGGCCTCCGACCCATGAACATGCTCGTGGGGCGGGCTTACATAAACTATAATTAAACTTATACTACGAGCCCTTAACTATATTGTTGGAGTGACCGAGACTTTCTAAATACGAAAAACATATTTCCAACAATCTCCCCCAAAGAGAGGTCACTCCAAATTATAAAGTCCTAATCTAGCATGTTAGATCTTCGTTCTCGTGCTCCTAGTCCACTTTCTCTTTTCTTCTTTTACTTTTCTTCATTCTTGTGAATATATGTTAAATATCATCAGGCTTTGGCTTAGAACATGTTCTTTTGACCTTTCACTTGCAGTCTTTGCCTTCTTGTAATTTTTGCCTCTTCGTGACTTCATGTCCCACATACCTATCCTTTGTTGAATTCTTGAAAGTTTCAGATTTGATACAGCGGAAGACCTTTAGGTCAGACTTTCTTGAATTTGCTGAAATATTTGATGCAGAAGGAATAAGTATGTGAGGACGACTTCAGCTGGTACACCGCAACGCCACCGTCTTCAAATGCAGCAACATAATAAGACACGAATAAAATGGCTTTGACATTTTATTCGGATTCGGTAGCATTTTACCTCCGGTCGGTGAAGACCGTTGGATGATAATAAATATCGTACTTGTGACAGGTAGCTCTAATTAAAGATCTCCTTGACAAGATTTCGCGGGTAAACCCGTTCTCTTTACTCGACCGCCCAAAGCTGACTGCGAACAGAAAGAGTGAATCATTTGGATATAAAATATCCTTATGATTGAAGCCGTCAATTCATGATCTTGGAACAAGTGAATTTCAATTAAGATATTCACCATCGTTGCTTTCTAGTTGTCACGAGCTTGATTCTGATAGAATCTTGCTTGTCACCTACCGCAGTGCTATTTGAGGTTGACACTGGAAGGATTTCCACTCTTCACTGTGAACGCTAAAGAGTGTCACTCTGAGTGTTCTGGCAAGATCACTTAGATTTTGCGTAGAGGCCCTGGAACAAGTTTAATCTCTGTAACACCCCCAAATTTCAACGCAGTGGAATACCACTTTGGGGCGCTACTAATAGCACATCACACACAATCATAGACAACGACCTCAAAAGAGACGTTAAAATAATATACAACATTGTCTAAAAGTATTTCCCATCCCAATATATAAAATCAGAGTAGCGTTTAGTCCCAAAAACCGTTACCAATCACAATACATTCATCAAAGACTTTAAAAGTCATTTTATTCATATCAAAGGATGGAAAAATAAACAAAGTTTTAGACAAGAAAGCACCAACTTCCTCCTCGCATGCTCCGCTGCTATCCATCTTGATTACCTGAAATACATGCTTAAAATCATCAACACAACGGTTGAGCAAGTCTATAGGTTTTGCAAATCATCATTTGAACACAAGTATATAAAAAGTAATTTCAATCACAGTTCCCTTGTATGACCCTACGTTGGTATACGAGTCACACTAATCCATTGTACTCAACGTACCAATCCATTGTACTCAACATACCAATCCATTGTACTCAACGTACCAATCCATTGCACTCAACGTGCCAATCCATTGTACTAAAACATACTTGTTACAATCCAAATAACAATTAAGTTTAAACAATCATTCAAAGACTTGTGTTCCATTTATTTCAAATAGTATGTATCCCCCTCGTGGGTTTAAAAGCATTTAAACAAGAATAAAAGCGAGGCTATAGACTCACCTTAGATGATACACGAAGCTAGTAGTAGTAATCGCCGAAGTGACGATGCTCCAAATATACACGTCAAAAGCCGACACCTAACAAATAAGGTGCGCACTTAACAACATACTCAACTATCTCAAAACACACTTAGTATAATAAAACCAACGACTCAAAACAGTATGTACATAGACATGACTAACCAATGCAAGTGAATCCTTTAAAACCCCACAACATGTACTAGCTTTCCAAACTAGCACCTTCGATATTGATCCATCTCAAGATGCCAAATCAACACGGGTCAAGTACCCAACACGGGTCTTCAATCTCATAATATACACTCAAGCCTAACACTTATATCTTTTAGGAGTTTTAGAATCTAATAGATTAGGCTCTCGCCTCAAACTATGACGCGAGGTTAAGTACCTCCCAAATAATACTCCGCCGGTACCTACCAAAAGTACACACTGATTTTCCATACCTAAACAACTCCGTTTTTGATGAAACTTGGTCACAAACTCTATTATAATCTGTAAAAGACTCATTTTAAATTTCATCCAATGATTAACATTTTATAACCACCTGCTCGACACATCTTTAGACTTTAAAAAACGGACTGTTTTGCACACTCGACATGTAAAACCATTTTGACTTAATTAACCAAAACCATTTACAAATCCGACTCTTGTTTATGAAAAAAGACTCAAAATGCTAAGTTTAGGGCCTGAGAACAGCCCTTGAACATCTTTGAAACTCAAGTTATAGTCCCCGAGATTTGACCCAATATCGACAACAATTTTTCGGATTGCGTCGATACTCGCCTCCCGGTACACGAATATTCAAACCTATGTAACTTTTGACTCGTTTGGAGTTAAAAGCTCTATCTTATATCGAAACGACCGTATCGACGACTACTACAACAATATCCTATCATACCAAAACTTAATCAACAGCCACTATACGAAAAATGGCCTTAAACCGACTGATCTAAAATGACTTTATTAAAATCACATCGAAACTCATTTTGACCCATTTTCAACTTCACCAATGCATCAATTAACCTATATTGATCATACATAACAATCCCTAAACTCCTAATCACTTGCATGATCAATATGAATTTACCAAAAATTATAAACAAATGCATGCACTCAAAGGAAAATAATTAAAATAATAATAACAACAACAAAGAACCTTACAATGATTTAATAAGATCAAAACACCAAGAAAACCACAACCCCCAATGTGATCCGTGGGTTTTGGGGCTGAAGAACACCAAGAAAATATTTGTTCCAAGCTTGAATACTTCAATAGGTTAATCCTAAACACAATTAAACACAAACCCACTAATGTAATTAGATCAAATCACTTGTTCATCAAAATAATTATTGAAAAATCAAAGTTGATGCATGTTGGATTTTATGGGTTTACAAGACTCACAACAATATTCTAAGATTGGGTCTAAGCTTATTCTTCCAATTCCAAGTAATAAAAATTTCGTATGGATTTTTGTTTGGTGTTGGTTAGCCGTGGGTTTTCAAGAGAGAGGAGGAGGAAGACAAAATTTTTTGTTGTAATATAATGAGCGTGTGTGTGAATTTGGGGCTTATATATAGTGGGAGAGGACCAAGTGTGTAAATATGGATATCTTTTGGCCTTGTTGCAAAAATAGTTTTTAAAGAACGGGAATGGTACCTAGTCGGTTTTCGTAAGTTTACGAGAGTCGAGTTTCGTCCCGGATCATAAAAATTAAAATCTCGTTCAATAAAATACTTTTTCAAAGATTTAAACGCACATGAAAAGCAATAGTAAGGTTCTGACTCGACTAAATACGTAATGAAACGAAAATTCCAAAAATCCCTAATATCGAGATAATCGATAATAAAACAAAAAATTTGGGCATCCATAGGCATCACGATCACTATTAGTACTCTTCAATTGTCACAACAATTTAAATATAGGCACACATTACCGGTTTCAACGTAAACCGTCAAACATAACGATACTCACCATTACTTAGATATTCAAAATAAGGTACATAGTTAGGATAAAATGATGACGTCAAGTACGGGGTATTATATTCTCACACCCTTAAAGGAGCGACGTCCTGACACTCAACTCACCTCATACTCGTATCGCGCATTACTAGAAAAGACGAGGGCATTTCTTCCTAAAGAAGTCCGCATGTTCCCACGTGAACTTCGATCCATATCTCCAACTTTAAATTTCCAACGGCTCTACGGTTATTGGCACAACTCTTCTAACAGCTCCTCGTAATTAACAAGAAATTCTCAATCCGTATGATCTTTTCGTAATCTCTCAAATCATCTCAGTTCCAATTATTTGTCCTTCCTCTAATTCATCCCAACAATCTGGCAATCTACACCATTGTCCACGGTTCCCACAAAAACAATTACTCATAAAAGAAATCACTTGGGTCGCACAAGACTCCGTTGAAAACGTTCCAGAATACTTAAGACTATACAATTAGTACTAGTCGTACAAATCACCTTGTTGCGTAATCTCGATCATGCCAACATATTTCTTCAAAATCAAGTTCATCGATACGGGAACCATTCGGTGTACGCATTACTATATCGCACGCATTACAATCTAAATCAAACACAAAATACATCACTAGGGACGTAAAACCAAGTTACGGCACGGTTGTCAAAAAGCCAAACCACGCCAAATCAATAATTAATCAGGTTAACTAATGCTTGCTAAATAGCCAAGCCATGATAAATAAGATCACTTGACAAGACATTCGGGTAAGTCCAGTCAATTTGAAAATTACAAGTAAAAGGACATCCACTGGCCGGATAGCCATAGACGCATATCAAAGGAAATAACAAGAAAATATTTCGTCATCAGAGGGTGCTCTCACACGGATCCATACCCAAAATATAATACAAAGCCACCATCTCACTTCCGCCCCACACGCATTCAAAGTCTCAATAAGCATCGTCGTTGAAGGTAAAAAAAGATACTACATGGTACGTGTTCTCCATGATTGGACGTCACTGGACAATGTCGTCTAAAGTACTCACAACTTACGATCATTCGACTAGATCGCATTTCACATAAGTATCTAAAAGAAAAGGTCAAACATAAACATCAAATACAGATTTCCACTGTTGATCATCAAGTAAACCTTAAATGAACCCTTCTATAATGGCAATTAAAATTACAAAATCTTCATATCCACGATAAGTCGTAGTTGAATACTTGATCCTCAGTCATTCCACAAGTACACCCATAGATCCCGGTGACACTTAAACAAGTCGCTTATTCTTGGAATGGTCAACAGTTCTTAACAATCTGCTTATAAAGCTCGCGATCATCGAGACACATTAGAATTGGTTCATCGAAATAAATCATAACTCGAGAGAAGTCCAACGGGTTACTCGTTCATAGATGATAATCGACGATAATCATAGTCACGACGACATTGAGCGATTCATATCAACGAAACACGATTCGAAGAAAGACGTACGCACACCAAACATCCACAAATCGAGACAGACATACTTGAGCCCACTCATTTATAACTCCTTGTCTACATCAAAAGGCGCCCCCCTCCATGTATACAAGAGTTTATAAATTTACGGTTCGGGAACTTATAATTTTCTTGTTCAAATGAAACGGCGTCCCAATCCATTTCAACAAAACGATTATAAGTCATCCTACTCAAGTATTACTATCTCTCAACACGATATCATATCCAAATACCATAGCAAATACAAGGTGTCAAATAAACTTACATCATGATTACCGTATTCAAATGTCCAATTCCATTTGAATAAGGAGATCATAACGATCTAAGGACCAGTAGTTTAAAACTTTCTTATTCAAATGTCCTAACCCAATTACATAAGACAACCTTAAACGACTCATAGTTGGGCAAGTTAAAATCTATATATCTAAATGTCCCATTCCATTTAGATACAAGGTATTAAGTCACTCAACCGAATGACTACTACGAGGATATCTTTTTTGTACCCAAACTATATATATTTGATTAGGATATATATATCTTAAGTCCAACATTGGCATCCTCCTTTTCGCCAGTAAGACGTAGTCATATAAATTCAAAGCACACGTCGCATTACGTAGAAGATATCGCCTCGGATAAATGATTCTTCAAAATCATAAGAAGTAACGAAAACACGAGCATCGCATTTATCAATTACGTTTCGAAAGAAGATGTCCAAAAATGGCACATCACGATACGATGATAACAATCGTGTTGATCCCAAACTTAGATCTATTAAGCTTTGTGTATACGAGATTAGATCAAGTAATACACGTAGAGAAACCTTTGCTTATGAATAAAGTAACTAAGTGTTATGCGGAATTAACACTTAAACTAAAACATAAAGATGTTAAACAAACTTTCACTTGTATTAGAATGAACGAACTTGATTACAATGAAAGAGGTTTAACTTGTGAAAACTTATGAAAACTGATTATTAACATTAACCTAAAAGATCTTCTTTTATAGATTAAGAAGTCTTGTACAATAAGCTACGAATCAACTATTCTAGGTAAAGATAATAATAGAAAATACAATGTCGAGCTTATCTTTACCATACACAAATAAAGAAACAAATAAACAAAAAGATTCATATGAAGATATATTCCATCAGTGCTAATCTTCAAGGCTATCAGCGTTGACTTTTTCAATGTCAACGCTTGGCTGTCAGCGTCCAATGTCATCCTATCAGCGCTTGGATTCTTCTTATCAGCGTCTAGTGAACTGACCCATAATTTATTCCCAACAATCCTCCCCTAAACTTGATATCTATTCCAATGATCAAGTTTCTGAATAAAAACTTAAGGCTTAGGAGGAATCTTGCAAAAACTTCTTATGTTGGTGATAAACATATCTAATCAATTCCTTGGCCACGTCACTAGTATAATCAATATCCAAGGGTGTCTCCTTCATCTTCTCTAATACTTCTTTGGACAAGAAATAGTCAGCATCCACAAGTAGATATTCTGAAAACTTTGTAGAGCTCAAATGAAATACACCACAAGTAGAATAAAGCCTCCAATGAAGATTACTAAGGTCATCTTCAAGATCCTTCCAGATGGCAGGATCTGCTTCCCTTGGACCACACAAAGTCAAAAATGTGTGCCATAGTCTTATTCCATTTGCTGAAGTAGGTGCTTCAGCTGTATACTTGGCCTCTATTAATCTCCATAGATGCACCAAGTCTTCTCTGTCTATGCTTGCAAAGATAGAAATAATTGAAGTGAAAGTGTGTACCTCCTTTCCAAACCTGCCAATCTTCCAAAATCCACACTCATCTTCATCAAAACTGATGATTGGATTTCTGTCATCTAGAGGTACCACATTAACCAAATCTGAAGCTTCCAATGGAGAAAGCTTGAGATGCTTCCTTATAACACTTTCAGTTGGATAATACACATCCATATCTTTGGGAAATTGGAGAGGATCTCCTTTCTTCACTGGTCTTTGAGCAATCCTCATCTCCTTTTGAATCTGCATTTCCTCAGCAAGCTCTTGTTTCCTTTCTTCTAAAAGAAACTGGTAGACATTATTTTCTTGCACATTCCTCCAAATAGGATGTGCCCTATACTCTAACTCCTCAAAAGATAAAGCCAGCAACTTCTTGTATGTCCATCTAGGTTGATGGCATCTAAGCAACTTGTAATACAACTGCCTTCTATATCTTTTGAGCCAAGTCTTGACCTCTTGTGCATTAAACCTCAAAATCACCTTTATATCATCTTGTACCCTGAGAAGAACTTCCAACCCCCAAATTTGATCTGACAAACTCATCCCTGGGTTATCCATAACCTTGTCTTCCCAAGCATGGTACATTCTGGTGATTTCTGGAAGGTCCCAATCAACCTGATTCTTCAAATCACTCAATCTTTCCTTTGCTAACTCATCCCCATATTCAAGCCTTTCTGGATCTTCAATAATTTGAACACTTGAATCTGAGCTATCTCCTTCTTTTTCATCACCACTTTCTTCCTCACTCTCAGAAGTGGCAACAAATGGTGATCTACCACTCCTCTTCAAATCTCTTTCCAAAAGTTGTGCAGCCAACTGTTCATCAAATGCAATTTGTGCTGCATCTTTCTTTGGAACATCTTCTTCAATCAAAATGCCTTTACCTTTGTCTTTTGGATCAATAATAGGTAAGGTAGAAGAAGAAACCTGTGTAGACACATCTTTGATGATTGTTGATGACTGGAATACATCAACACCACCTGCAACTTTGTCAGCGTTCAAGTTACCTCTATCAGCGCCCCGATTACCTTTGTCAGCGCTGGATGTGTCAGCGTTCAAACCTGTATCAGCGCCCATTGTTGCTGTGAAAGATCCTTCCAAGTTCAATGGAGTTACCTTGGATGTATCAATAATTGGGTGCTTCTTCAAGTTGGTGAGTGCTTCAGCAACATGTAAAGATTCACTAAATTGTGAACTCTTCTCTGAACTCTTCTCACTGGCTGTATGAATCAGCTCATCCTCTTCATCCTCCCCTTTGGAAGATTCCTCCATTAGACTCCTGCTACTTGGATTCTCCAAAACAGTTACCCGTTCCCTCAATACTTGGAGTTCACGGCCCTGATTATTAACAATTTGTACAAGGCTGACATTTTGCTTTTGCAAGCTAATGACAGCAGCCGTCAATTCAATCAATGTCATAGGTTCCAATCTGCCCTCAGCTAGAATGGGGATTTGACCTCCCAAAATAGAATCATAGGGCATGGATGAGGTCTTAATGATGTTGGGACTGTCTTGACCAGCTTCTAAGCCTGTGTCAATAGCCCCAGCCTCATCCATGTCACCAGCCACACTTGTGGAGGTGGTTCTCTCTGCAACAAGGCTAGGACCACTAGAGGAGAACACTCCAGTAGTCCTTTGGCGTTTATTCAACCTAGATTGTAATGGGGTGGAAGATGAGGTAGATTGTGTGGGTGTTGGTTGGTTAAGGGGTGTTTGGGATTGTTCAGGGATGGCATCAACGTTGAGATTGGCTGTGTCAGCGCCAACATTTTGAGTGTCAGCGTTGACATTGGGTTGGTCAACGTCCATGTGGTCTGGTGAAGGTAATGGTTCATGGATAGGCTCAAGTTGAGGTGCAGGTTCTGGTTGTGGTTGAGCAGCCTGAATTACTTCAAGCATGGCTTGGGTAAGAGGTATGTATCTGTTGGTGGAGCTCATTTTGTCAAAAATGGTTTTCTTTTGCTTAGGGAGCTCATAAAAAGTGTCATGATCCCTAGTACAATATTCTTGTAAATCAAAGACCATTTGCAAAAATCTTGGGTAAGCCAAAGTCATTTTACTTCCCTTATTTTTACACATCCCTTCAAAAATCATTTTAGAAAAATTATACTTAAGCCCACGTGTGTTACAAACCAAAGCACTTGCAATTGACCTGTTTATTTCATTAAAAGAAGTACATTTTGGACTTAAGCATTGGAGAAGGACATGTATCAAATATTTCCAGTCAGAGGGAAATTCCTGCTTATGATATTTATTTAAAGATTTACCAGCAGGAATAGGATAACCCAATTCCCTAAGACCTTGTTCTATTGTTGCAACGGCAAGGGTAGTCACACCATCAGCGTCATCAAGACGCAAAGCTTGGCGAACCAAGGCTTCAGTGACCACCCATGTTCTTCCATGAACAGTAGATGTTAATGTGGTCACTCCATTAGCTGTTGTGGAACTAACAGTGTTCCAAAACTGTCTAATGTGTGCGACAGGAACTAATGGTTCATGAGAAAGTGCATACCTTAATGAGGATGCATTTAAAAATGCCACCATTTGTGAATACTGAGGGAACAAATCATTATCAGCAGTCAAGTAAGCTACCATATTATGTTGGCTCTTGAACTCCAATGTCAGATTGGTTGAGTTGAACTTTGGTGCCATGTTTAAAGCTGTTGAGGTTATGTGATATGGGAAACATCTAGGAGAAAAATGTTAGACAAGAAAATATGAATACCCAGAACAAAAAGTTTAGCCAAATTTATAGGAGAGATGCATGATTTGGATTGGTAAAAAATGAGGCAGTTATATTCAAAGAGCAATGATGAAAATATTGAACCAAAAATATAACTTATCTCATGCATTAATTAAAAGTAACAACTCCCAAAAATTACGGCCAAAGATTAGTCAAAAATAACAACTGGGTAGGGCCCACTAGGTGTCAACGGTCAAAAATAGCCCATCAGCGCCCAACGGCTATATTTTCTTGTCAGCGTTTGCCTAAAGCCTTGTCAGCGTCACGATTGGACGTAACAGCGTTTGGAGAAAAACTTGTCAGCGTCTAAAAAATAAAAAATATTTAAAAAGAAAAAGACCTTAACAAAGTAATTTATCCTAAGGGAAATATCTTACAAGTTGATAATAATTACTGGGCGGCAAGCACTGTCCATTTATGCACACTTGCTTAAGCAAGATAGACACAAATGTCCTCTAGTGTCCCTTGCTAACCAAAATACTTACCAACAAAGTTATTTCATAAAATTCTTTGTAACTCCCAGGTAAACCCATAACAAAACTATTCCCAAGTCTCCCATCAGACCATAACCAATTCTAGGCCAAAAATGTCTTGGCAGCATGCATAGTTTATCAACTTTGCATGCTACAGTGCCTCATGGTTTAGTAAAACTAACCCATACTCACCTATGGACACAATCTAGAATTGTGATGAGAGTATTATAAGAATACCCAAAAGTCCTAAAGGTTCCTTAAACCTCCCCTTAAACTATGATACATGAGTTTCTCAAAATATATATGAACTTTAAAAATTTATGTCAAGATAGGAATATAAATATTCCAACCATCATCCATAAACAAAAACATGTCCAAATAGCTCTTCAAAGATCCATAAGCAACTCTGTATCCAATGGCATAAAGCTACCACCACCTACACATTTAGATTGAAAACCACAAAACTAACATTTGTTGCTGACAGCGCCCCGACAACACTTGTCAGCGTTGAAGGAACTCTTGTCAGCGTTAGACAATAATATCTCTAACAACGGCAAAATAACACTTATCAGCGTTACATTTACCTTTGTCAGTGTTAGAAAAATAAAGTGGAAAAATCTAAATCATCACAAAGACCAATAACAATGCATTATCCTGTACATACTTTTACAAAAAGGTTCCAAAACACATATTAAGTGAGATTAACCATTCCAATATTTGTTACCAAATATTGAAATCTTCCAGCATCAAAAGGTTTAGTTAATAAATCAGCCACATTATCTTCTGTGGCTACCCTATCTAGTTGTATTAAACCTTTCTCAAAGCAATCTCTTATAAAATGATGTCTAATTTCTATGTGTTTGGTTTTAGAATGATGTATAGGATTTTTAATAATGCATAAAGTACTGTTATTGTCTACAAAAATCTTGGTATGCATAAAATTATACCCATAATCCAACAGCTGGTTCTGAATCCATAAGACTTATCCACAACAAGCAGCTGCAGCTACATATTCTGCTTCAGTTGTAGAGTTTGCCACCACTGTTTGTTTCTTGCATTGCCAAGATATCAGTCTACTCCCAAGAAATTGGCATCCACCAGTTGTGGATTTCCTATCAAACTTGTCACCACCATAGTCACTGTCTGAATATGCAATAAGCTCCAATGGAGAATCTTTTGGGTACCATAAACCAAGATCTGGATAACATCTTAGGTACCTAAAAATTCTTTTCACAGCAAAAAGGTGACATTCTTTGGGAGTCACTTGATGGCGTGCACAAGCACACACAGCAAACATGATGTCAGGTCTTGAGGCTGTAAGATACATCAATGAACCAATCATTGATCTATAGTGCCTAACATCCACATCCTTTCCAGCTCCAATTTTTCCCCAAGGGTGTTCCCTATCCATAGGAGTGGAAGCATCCTTTTCATGTGGAGAAAAACCATATTTCTTCAAGATTTCAGCTACATACTTGTCTTGGGAGATGAAGATACCATCTTCTTTCTGCTGAACTTGTAAGCCTAGAAAGAAGTTCATCTCACCCATTGCACTCATCTTGAATTTATCTGTCATAAGCTTGGAAAAGTCTTCACTCATCTTTGGATTAGTTGATCCAAAGATGATATCATCAACACAGACCTGGACAAGTAAGACATCCTTACCTTTCTTCTTAGTGAACAATGTCTGATCTATGGTGCCCCTTTTAAAACCATTTTCCACCAAGTAGGTGGACAATGTACCATACCATGCTCTTGGGGCCTGATGAAGTCCATACATAGCTTTCTTCACTCTATAAACCTTGTCTGGATTCTCAGGATCTTCAAAACCAGGAGGTTGCATGACGTATACCTCCTCAACAATTGTTCCATAGAGGAAAGCACTCTTCACATCCATTTGATAAACAGTGAAGTTCATACAAGAGGCATAAGCTAGGAAAATTCTTATAGCTTCAATTCTTGCAACTGGAGCAAAAACTTCTTCATAATCTATACCTTCCTCTTGTGTATATCCCTGAGCTACCAAACGTGCCTTGTTTCTGACCACAATACCCCTTTCATCTTTCTTGTTCCTTAGAACCCATCTTGTCCCAATTGGTCTCACATATCTAGGACAATCAACCAGCTCCCAAACATCCTGTATAGCAAATTGGTGAAGCTCATCCTGCATTGCTTCCACCCAACTAGGTTCTTTGAGAGCATCAAAAATCTTCTTGGGTTCTTCTTGTGACAGAAAACATGCAAACAAACATGCTTGTACAAGAGGAGTATCAACCTTCTTGTGTATATTGGCAATAAATCCACCAAGATTTTGATGGGATCTTCTTGTCTGAACTGGAGCCATAACATCACCAATGATCTGAGATGAGGGGTGATCCTTTGTTGTGGAAGTGAGAACTCCTCCTTCAAAAAGTCTGGTGTCCTCAACTTCACGCTCCATGTTGCCAATATCTTCTTCATCAGACTCTCTTTGATCAACAGGAATCTCTTCATGAACATTGGAAGTTCCACCTTGTTCAAAATGGGAAGAGAAAAGATGTGCAAAGGTGTCATCAAAGTCTGAACCTTGTTTGTCAGCGCTTGGGCTAACAACACTTGAACTGGTGTTGTCAGCGTCTGATCCATCAGCGTCTGAATTGCTCTTGTCAGCGCTTGATTTCCCTTTGTCAGCGCCTGAAAAACCATGCATGTTTGTATTTGGTGGTATTTGAATTCCACCATTATCTTTTCTAGCAGCAGCAGCAGCAGCATAATACTCATCTGTCCATATAGGAAGTGTAACATATTCTTGTGTGGGAGATGACTCAACTGCTGGTGGTCCATCCTCCTTAGCAACCTGTATACCTGAAACATTACCAATTCTCTTTTCCAAAACACTTGAAGTTACCTTCACAATGTCTGGATCAGTAACAGGCATATAATTTAAAGCTCTAGATAAAGGTTCCAAGTCAAACAACCAATTTGGACCACTTTCAGGATCACTAGGTTTACTCTCTAAAAACCTAACATGTACTTTTTCAAGTATACGTTTTTCCTTTTTAATGTAAACCCTATATCCTTTGCTATGCACAGAATAACCCATGAAGTAGCCTTCATCACCTTTTGAATCAAATTTACCTAGGGCTTCACTAGTTTCTAAAACAACTACATGACAACCAAAAGGCTTGAGAAAGCCAATATTTGGCTTCCTTCCCCAAAGTAACTCATAAGGTGTCTTATTATGTATTTTGTTGACCAATGCCCTATTTTGAACATAACAAGCTGTGTTAACAACTTCAGCCCAAAAGGCTATAGGAAAGTGGGCATCAGCCAACATGGTTCTGGCTGCTTCAATAAGGGTTCTATTCTTCCTTTCAGCAACCCCATTTTGCTGTGGGGTTCTAGCTATGCTAAACTGCCTAGTAATCCCTTTCTTGGCACAAAAATTATCTAACAGCTGATTTCTAAACTCACCCCCATTGTCACTTCTAATAATTTTGACCTCATTACCATTCTTCTTTTCAATCTGGGTAATGAAATTAATCAGACTTTGGGCAGTTTCACTTTTCTTGGCTAAAAAGAAAGTCCATGTAAACCTGGAAAAATCGTCAGTGATGACAAAACAATATGATTTACCCTTCAAACTTTCTATATTAGTTGGACCAAAGAGGTCCATATGCAATAAGTGAAGTGGTTTAGAACTCGAGTGCACCTGTTTAGATTTGAATGAGACCTTGTGCTGCTTGCCCTTAAGACATGCAACACAAGAGTGGTCATTGTGGAAAGCCTTTTCAGGTAAACCATCAACTAAACCAAGCCTCACAAGTCTATTGATATTTTTAAAGTTTATGTGCCCTAATCTCCTGTGCCAAAGATTACTTTCATCTACTGAGGCTTTAACATAAAAACATGACATCATTTTATTATTCATCCTAATTCCATTAAGATTCATATTATATATGTCTTTATGCCTTGGTGTTCTAAATTCTATGTATTTCTCCTCAGGGAGCTTATAATCTTTGCTTAACACCAAGCACTCAGTATCTGTGAAAAGAACCTTATTTTTGTTATCACACACTTGTGATACACTAAACAAATTATAATCCAGTTCTTTTACCAGGAAGACATTCTCAAAACGTAGATTGTTGGTAATAAGGGTTCCTTTTCCTGTGATGGTGCCATAGCCCCCTCCAAAGTATACCTTATCACCATCTTGAATAGGAGTGAAGTTTGTCAGATAGTCTTCCTTTTCTGTTATGTGCCTTGAGCATCCACTATCCCAATATCCATAATCATTGATCTTCTTCTGAATGCCCTGCACATAAAGAAAACACATTAGTTCTCTTTGGGAACCCAAGCCTTGGAAGACTCGGATTCATATGGTTGTTCAACAAGAACAAACTTGGTTCTCATAACAACCCCATTTTCATCCCTTTTTGAATGAAAAGCCCAGTTAACCCCAATTGGTGTAGACATGGCCTTTGAAATATAATGAAACCTGTTGCATGTCATAGAAAGACCAGTAAAATTAGGGTTTTGGTCTTGTTTTGGTCTCCATGTTAAGCTAGTAGAAGCTTTAGACCTATTTCCCTGTGGTTGCAAATACCTAGGTTTGGCAGTGTGTCTGTCAGCGCTGAAATTGTTCTTGTCAGCGCCCCGATTGCCTTTATCAGCGTTGAACCTAGGGTTTGCTACAGGAACCCATTGCCTATTGGACCAAGTGTTTGACTTTTGGAAAGGTCTTAGGCCTTGTGTGTTAGACCCTCTAGAAAAGAATGGGGCTGGTCTAACAACTTGTGAACTTTTGTTCACAAAGGTATTGGGTCTGACAGTGTTTGACCTATGTTGACTTTTGTCAGCGCTGAAATGGTTCCTATCAGTGTTGACATTGGAAGCGTTGACACATTTGTATGCCAAATGTGAGAAGCTACCACAAGAGTAACAAGCTTTTCTAGACATAATCTTAGGTCTAGAAGCAAAGAAGCCTGTTCCCTGGTTACTAGCTTGGCTTTTTGGTGACCTAGTATTCCTATACATCTCTGCATACTTAACACTAGGTTTTCTAACAGTTTGTGGGCCAAGGTCAACAGCTTTGCCAGTGGTAGGGTGTGTGATTTTAATAGGTGTAGGATCATGGCTCTTGATTGGTGTGGGCTCATTTGGACTTTCACACAACAACCCTCCCTTAACAAACAAAGTGTGGTTAGCTTTCTTCCACTCATCTAGGTCAGTCAGTTTTTGTTGGTATTCTTCAACTGGGGAAGTCACTCTAGGTGGAGGAATGAATTCCTTCTCTTGGAGTTCTGGCAAGCCAGTCCAAGATAAGTCCTTTGATTGGACACCATAGAAATCCCCAGCTGGTGGTGGAACACCAGTATAATCTTTCATCCCAATCCCACTCATGTCCTTAGAGTCTCTTTGTTTACTAACACACTCTCCTAGGGATTGTGTGGCTTTATCAAATCTCTGGATTTTAAGACTCACATTATCTTTATTTTTGTTAGCCTCATCTAACTGAGCTATCAAATCAAGATTAACCCTATTTGTGATATCTTGAATATCTTTACTTTGATGTAACTCATGTTTTAAGATATTTATTTGATCCTTTAAATCAAACTCCATTTTCTTATACTCAGCTACTGTCTTTTCTGTTTGGGTAAGAGCAATTTGATAATTAGATACTTTGCATCTTTCAGTACTTGCCTCATCTAATAATTTTACTATCTCTTGATTTAGTTTTTCAGTATTTAAACGACAACCCTTAGAACAGAAAGCATCATCATATACCTCATTATCTGATGAAGAGGAGGAGTGAGCCATGAGAGCATATTCAACATGCTCTTCTTTAACTTCAGCAACCAAAGCTCTGTCCTCTTCCTCATCCTTAGCCATAAAGTTCCAGCTCCAGTCCCATCCTCCAACACCATCAATTTGTTGAACAGCAACCATGGCCTTGGAATCTTGGCTCTTAACCATTTGGCTTGAAGGCTTACCAGCATCAGATCTTCTTGGAGATCTACATTCCCTCATAAAGTGCCCCATCCTATGACAATTGTAGCACTCAACTTTGGATTTGTCAAATCCAGCAACATCCTTAGCATTAAAGGTCATCTTCTTCTTGAACCTTTTATTAAACCTGTTTGCTCTTAAACTTACAAGAGCCATAGTCCACTTGATGTCCATCTCTTCCAATTGCTCATCACTTATCTGCTCAAGATCTTCATATGTAATCCTTGAATCACTGGGCAAAGAAGCAATGAATGCACACACAGTATCTAGATCTAAACCAGCAGGTTTAATTCTATCAGCGCCAAAGTTGTGTGTGTCAGCGCTTGAATATAAAGCGTTGACAGGATATGATCCAGCGCTGACAGACTGAGATCTAGTGACTGGAGGTCCATAGGAGTTCATGGAATCAAATTGGCCTTCACTTTGTGAGAAGAAAGCCATGTTGCTACTGGAAGATTTATTATCACTCTCCAAAAGCCATTCATTCTCCAACAGTCTTAGTTTGTTGAAGATGTCATCAAACCTGGAGGTCTTGTGGGTGTTATTGACAAGAATGGATCTTGTCTCAATCTTCCATACATCACCAAGGCTTTTGAGAAAAGTAGCATTCAAGTCAGGGTCATCAATCTGTGTTCCCATGAAGGAAAGTTGACTTGTGATGTCAAGCAGTCTACTTCTCACACTGCTGAGATTCTCATTGGGTTGAGCCTTAAAGACAGCATACTCATGCATGAGTTGCTTCTTCTTTTCTTCTTTTGTGTCAGCATTGCCACCATGTGCTACTTCAAGAGCTTCCCAAAGCTCTTTTGCAGACTCAAAGCGTTTGTACTTGTGCTGATTCTCATGACCTAGGGCGTGTTTCATGATGTTCAAGATTTTCATGTCCACCCTTTTCTTGGCTACATCTTCAGCAGATACAGCTCTTCCATCTTCAGGCTTTTCCTTCTTATCAGCTTCAGGACAATTAGGAAGAGCTATCCTTGTGGCAATAGCATTAGCAATCTTTTGAGCTTTGTTGAATGTGTTCCCATATTCAACAATCTCCCAAAGAGTGTAGTCATGAATAGCTATATATTGCTCAAAGTTAGACTTCCAAAGCTCGAAGTTCCTGGCATCAAACATGGGAATTTTGATATTAGGGTTTGTGGAGTTGTTTTGTAGCAAAGTAGAAGGCTGATTTGTGCCAGACATGATGTTTTTAGGGTTTTGAGAGATTTAGGGTTTTTAGGGTTTGGTGTTTTAGGGTTCTTGCGTTACTTAAAGATCAAAAGTTTCTCAACAAGCTCTGATACCACTTGTTGATCCCAAACTTAGATCGATTAAGCTTTGTGTATACGAGATTAGATCAAGTAATACACGTAGAGAAACCTTTGCTTATGAATAAAGTAACTAAGTGTTATGCGGAATTAACACTTAAACTAAAACACAAAGATGTTAAACAAACTTTCACTTGTATTAGAATGAACGAACTTGATTACAATGAAAGAGGTTTAACTTGTGAAAACTTATGAAAACTGATTATTAACATTAACCTAAAAGATCTTCTTTTATAGATTAAGAAGTCTTGTACAATAAGCTACGAATCAACTATTCTAGGTAAAGATAATAATAGAAAATACAATGTCGAGCTTATCTTTACCATACACAAATAAAGAAACAAATAAACAAAAAGATTCATATGAAGATATATTCCATCAGTGCTAATCTTCAAGGCTATCAGCGTTGACTTTTTCAATGTCAACGCTTGGCTGTCAGCGTCCAATGTCATCCTATCAGCGCTTGGATTCTTCTTATCAGCGTCTAGTGAACTGACCCATAATTTATTCCCAACAAATCGAACTTAAACAAGACGATACGCGACAGGTTACAAAACCATATATACATACTCAAAGTATTAAAATGAATTCATACTCGTATCCATAGTACATGATTATCAAGATCGGTGATTGGCGATGGGGCCAAATCCTATTCAAAACCGCATTATAAAATGTATGACAATCATTCAAGGACCAGCTTCGCGTACAATGCCTTTAAATATCATAGTATATTCACACATATACATACTACCATTCCTATATACACATAGGTTCACATAATCATAGTCAAACATAAAGTAATACAAGAATAGCCTTACCGGAGCCATGCGGAGTAGTTGCGTGCTTAAAACTTTTATGACACACCAAAAGTTATAGTTTAGGACATTTTTTTAAAAAAATCGACCTAGTTCTCTATAACTTGTGGCTCTGATACCATTTTGTAACACCCCCAAATTTCCACGCAGCGGAATACCACTTCGGGGCGCTACTAATAGCACATCACACACAATCATTGACAACGACCTCAAAAGAGACGTTAAAATAATATACAACATTGTCTAAAAGTATTTCCCATCCCAATATATAAAATCAGAGTAGCGTTTAGTCCCAAAAACTGTTACCAATCACAATACATTCATCAAAGACTTTAAAAGTCATTTTATTCATATCAAAGGATGGAAAAATAAACAAAGTTTTAGATAAGTAAGCACCAACTTCCTCCTCGCATGCTCCGCTGCTATCCATCTTGATTACCTGAAATACATGCTTAAAATCATCAACACAACGGTTGAGCAAGTCTATAGGTTTTGCAAATCATCATTTGAAAACAAGTATATAAAAAGCAATTTCAATCACAGTTCCCTTCTATGACCCTACGTTGGTATACGAGTCACACCAATCCATTGTACTCAACGTACCAATCCATTGTACTCAACATACCAATCCATTGTACTCAATGTACCAATCCATTTCACTCAACGTGCCAATCCATTGTACTCAACGTACTTGTTACAATCCAAACAACAATTAAGTTTAAACAATCATTCAAAGACTTGTGTTCTATTTATTTCAAATAGCATGTATCCCCCTCGCGGGTTTAAAAGCATTTAAACAAGAATAAAAGCGAGGCTATAGACTCACCTTAGATGATACACGAAGCTACTAGTAGTAATCGCCGAAGTGATGATGCTCCAAATATACACGTCAAAAGCCGACACCTAACAAATAAGGTGCGCACTTAACAACATACTCAAGTATCTCAAAACACACTTAGTATAATAAAACCAACGACTCAAAATAGTATGTACATAGACATGACCAACCAATGCAAGTGAATCCTTTAAAACCCCACAACATGTACTAGCTTTCCAAACTAGCACCTTCAATATTGATCCATCTCAAGATGCCAAATCAACACGGGTCAAGTACCCAACACGGGTCAAGTACCCAACACGGGTCTTAAATTTCAGAATATACACTCAAGCCTAACACTTATATATTTTAGGAATTTTAGAATCTAATAGATTAGCCTCTCGCCTCAAACTATGACGCGAGGTTAAGTACCTCCCAAATAATACTCAGCCAGTACCTACCAAAGGTACACGCTGATTTCCCATACCTAAACAACTCCGTTTTCGACGAAACTTGGTCACAAACTCTATTATAATCTGTAAAAGACTCAGTTTAAATTTCATCTAATGATTAACATTTTATAACCACCTGCTCGACACATCTTTAGACTTTAAAAACCGGATTGTTTTGCACACTCGACTTGTAAACCCATTTTGACTTAATTAACCAAAACCATTTACAAATCCGACTCTTGTTATGAAAATAGACTCAAAATGCTAAGTTTAGGGCCTGAGAACAGCCCTTGAACATCTTTGAAACTCAATGTATAGTCCCCGAGATTTGACCCAATATCGACAACAATTTTTCGGATTGCGTCGATGCTCTCCTCCCGGTACACGAATATTCAAACCTATGTAACTTTTGACTCGTTTGGAGTTAAAAGCTCTATCTAATATCAAAACGACCGTATCGACGACCACTACAACAATATCCTATCATACCAACACTTAATCAACAGCCACTATACAAAAAATGGCCTTAAACCCACTGATCTTAATTGATTCTTTTAAAATCACATCGAAACTCATTTTGACCAATTTCCAACTTCACCAATGCATCAATTAACCTATATTCATCATCCATAACAATCCCTAAACTCCTAATCACTTGCATGATCAATATGAATTTATCAAAAATTATAAACAAATGCATGCACTCAAAGGAAAATAATTAAAATAATAATAACAACAACAAGGAACCTTACAATGATTTAATAAGATCAAAACACCAAGAACACCACAACCTCTAATGTGAGCCATGGGGTTTGGGGCTGAAGATCGCGAAGAAAATATTTGTTCCAAGCTTGAATACTTCAATAGGTTAATCCTAAACACAATTAAACACAAAACCACTAATGTAATTAGATCAAATCACTTGTTCATCAAAATAATTATTGAAAAATCAAAGTTGATGCATGTTGGATTTTATGGGTTTAGAAGACTCACAACAATATTCTAAGATTGGGTCTAAGCTTATTTTCTTCCAATTCCAAGTAATAAAAATTTTGTATGGATTTTTGTTTGGTGTTGGTTAGCCGTGGGTTTTCAAGAGAGAGGAGGGAGGAAGACAAAATTTTTTGTTGTAATAAAATGAGTGTGTGTGTGTGAATTTCAGGCTTATATACAGTGGGGAGGACCAAGTGTGTAAATATGGATATCTTTTGGCCTTGTTGCAAAACTAGTTTTTAAAGAATGAGAATGGTACCTAGTCGGTTTTCATAAGTTTACGAGAGTCGGTTTTCGTCCCGGATTCATAAAAGATAAAATCTCGTTCAATAAAATACTTTTTCAAAGATTTAAACGCACATGAAAAGCAATAGTAAGGTTCAGACTCGACTTAATATGTAATGAAACGAAAATTCCAAAAATCTCCAATATCGAGATAATCGATAATAAAACGTAAAATTTGGGCATCCATCGGCATCATGATCACTATTAGTACTCTTCAATCGTCACAACAATTTAAATATAGGCACACATTACCGGTTTCAACGTAAACCGTCAAACATAACGATACTCACCATTACTTAGATATTCAAAATAAGGTACATAGTTAGGATAAAATGATGACGTCAAGTACGGGGTATTATAATCTTAATTAAGAGTCAAACCATCGTTTCTTTCCTGTTATCACAAGATTAGTTCTTAATGAACCGTACGTGTCACCTTCCATGAGCTTGTTTGATGTTGGTTCAAGAAGGATTTTCATCTTCATTGTAATACTTTCGTATCACGTAGATGTTCAGGCAGTATTGCAAGAATACTGCGTAGGACTCATAAAATTCTTTGTTGTTTTAAAATTGTGTCCTAATGAGACTTTTAATGATCTCGTGGCTCTAGACTCAATAGTGCATTTTGTTTTGGTAATCGGAGGCTAGAAAGGATTGCCACCTTTTCAATATCAATTTATTCGGAGTGAATAAACCAATAGATAACGTGTTGAGATCAGTGACATTAAAACAAATATCTTTTGAGAGATATTTAAGTTGGCTAGGAGGGGTTGTGCATCGCATCACTAGGTCCATGATACTTTTGTCTTCAAGATGAGTTGACCCGGTTTCTGCCTAAGTTGTAAGGAGGGCTTCTTTCTTTACACCCTTTATCTTTACATTTCTTTTTCATTCTTTAACCCCTTCAATGCTTACCAATACATCATCACTAGCACCTTGTTGTGATTTTTCCAGTGCTAGCATCAGTACATGGTTGACATTCAGCTTCGTTCACAATCCATTCCCATCTTTCCTAAGGACTTCTATTTTCTAACTATGGAATTGTCCTTGGGAAGATTCCTCCGGTTCTGGAAGAATCATTGGACTAGTATCTAATCTTACCACCCTTTTGTCACCACATTCGTCGTGAGTTAAGTGTGTTTTGGGTAAGTATTTGTCTTCATGAAAAAATTCCTTAAAAAATCAATGAGGTACTTGTGATATAAATATCAAGAGTTTTTGTACCTTCAGCGTTTTTGACAACAAAATGCTCCCCCTTAACATATGCGTAGCACATATCAAGTTGGATTTTCTATTCAGCCCTTTTTCATTTTTAGCCACATATGTTTTACAAGTCTCCTTAATCCTATTTTCTCCCCTTATCCAAAATGTTAACCATTAATCTTTTGGATATTAATGGATTAACTAGACTTCGGTTAAAAATGAAATCGTATGCTGGCCATAGAACATATTAATACTCCCCTCAAATCAATGAGGGTTAGTTGTAGTGCTTAAGTATGATATGTTGAAGGATTTGGAATCTCGTGAGAAATTCTTGAAAAATATCATACTCTTGCACTACACTATGCCACAAAAGCCTATTATACATATATTAACATATTCACAATAAAATACATATGGATTTGACCTAAGAGAAGACGATCCATATTAAATAGATCGTTCCGTTTTCCTGTGGTGAGCTCCATATGGTCTTCCACCTACGAATTGTTCCAAACTTCTTATCAACCGGCGCTTTCGTAACGTTTCCTCGATCTTCTTAATCACGTACATAGCACTTTTTTTGCATTGAGTTGTCCATGTGTACGTTACTGCTGGAAGTCGTTGTCCGACATTAAGAACAAGCATATCATCACGAACGTGTTTGAGCATCACTGAATTTGTGCAGTTCGGAAAATCTCATTAATTGCATGACTCCTGTTTCGTAATGATAGAATATACCTGCTTCCGGTTTCTTAGTACCCATGTATGGCAATTTGTTTCTATGATATTAACTGAGCGGAGTTGTGTGGGGACGTTGCAAGTTTAGCTTCTGTTGGTAACTCTCCACACCAAGTTGGAAGTCTTCAACTCGACTTTTGATGACGACCTTTAGAGTAAATTAACGGATGTTTGAACTCAATGCAATGACGATTTCAGGAAGTAAATGAGCAACCTTTTCTTGAGCCAATATCAGTAGATGATCTTCAATGTCTTCAAAACTAAGGTACTGGAGGTCACTTTCATCAATTCTGTATTCTTTTTCGTCAGAGCGTTTGATCAGTATTAAATTCAAGTAATCATAACCGAATACCTTCATAGTGGTGGCTCCTTGTATGCTTTTAATACGACGATGTCACACCCCACCATGGCGGAATATGGGGCGCGACGTATGGATATCATCACAATAAACGGTGTCACTATAGAGAAAACTAAAATGCAACTATAATGTCATAAATGGCGACACAAAGGTCATGACAATATCTCAACATAGAAGGAGTCTAGGTAAGTAGGTAACAGTCCTACCTCTTACCCATGACAAACAAATAACACTAACAATCAACATATAGGTTCATAATATCACTATTCAAAACACATAAAAATAAACTAAGAAGGAACGGGGATCTCCTTCTAAATGCAATCCTAATGCATCCAAATCTAGCCACTTCTATCCTCAAGCTTAACCACATTCTCACCTGAAAGAGACACTAAAACACGTCAGCATAAAGTTGGTGAGAGTCATAGGTTTAGACTCAAACGCCAAAATCATACCATAAGCTGTGAGTAACAACCAAAAGTTAAAAACATATGGACAATGCGCTACAATTATGTATTAACAACTAGAATTCAAGTTCAATCAATCATCACAATTCCAAGGCATCACTCCTTACCAACAACCACAATTACCAAGGCATCACGCCTTACCAACAACCATAATTTCCAAGGTATCACGCCTTACCAACAACCATAATTTCCAAGGCATCACGCCTTACCAACAACCATAATTACCAAGGCATCATGCCTTACCAACAACCATAATTTCCAAGGCATCACGCCTTACCAACAACCATAATTTCCAAGGCATCACGCCTTACCAACAACCATGGTACCATAGGCGCCCATACACCTATGTACCAATCCCAAGGCCCCGCCTTGTCATTAACCATTGTTCCCATAGATGATCATACTATGTACCTTTCCGATCCAAATCATACACAAACAAGAATCACATAGCAGTTAATCACATAATGTACACAAGTCCATCTCAAACCTTAAAAACATTCACAGAATCAATTTATAAATAACTCAACACAGTGTCTCTTCCATCCTATCTGGAAGTCAAAATCAATATTAAACATGGGACTATGAAACTCACCTGATTGCTTATTCACAAGTCCTCGCACTAGCAACAAGCTAACAGACCAAAAACACGCAATCAATACATGAACCAATCACTAAGATGGCTCATCAACCTATGATGGACATCTAGCCTATTCCCATATAAATACCTCATTGATAAGTTCTAATCACCCCATTACCCTTCCCTAACAAGTCCTTAACTTGGTTAAGTTTAATAACTATCCCGTTCATATTTTACACAAAACAGTCCAAATTTTAGGTCTCCAAACTATAAGTCAAACGTCCACTTAAACATACCCATGGTCTCTGTAAAAGGAATATTCATACCCTTACATATGTTAGCTAACACCTCCCACTTGCCCTAACCTTAAAGCTACTGTTAAGGCCCCGATATATATATATACTTTTGTCATTCCAGATTTACTGATTTTAAACGTACAAAAAGTTTGTTACAATTAGAGGATCTTACCCTAAACCACAACCTTAGCCCAAGTGAAGATACTTACTAAAATATATAAACCATCTCTCATGTTCGTGAGAAGATCCCAATGCAACCCTAAGTACCCCAAACAACCCAAAACTTAAAAAGAAAACAAGTTGATTACAAAACTGTTTTGACCTTCGACTGTTGTAACCTGTTTTTGACCCACTTCCCGACCTCCAATTTAGTTCTCGTTTCTTTCATTGGAAAGCCACTTCAATTACCTTATCAGGGATACTTGGATCGCATCTTGAATGTTCCTAGAACTCCCGATATGATCAAAACAATTGACTCAAAATTCTGCCCAGTTTTTAAAAACGGGTTTAACAAAATCAACCTCATTAATTAACCCTAATCCTCTAATTACAAGCCCTAATCCATCCAATCATTATGAACTCATTAAAATACAGATTTTTATTAAAACCCTAACTTAAATCCATCATATGTTGATGTATACATGTTTAAATAAACAAGAACAAACATTAAACAAGATCGTACCTTCAATTGGTCAAAAACCAAGATTTTGAAAACCCTAATTTTCTTCTTCTTTTTTTTTCTTCCTCCATGGCTGCGTTTTTCTTTTTTTTTTTATGAATCGTGTGTTTTTTTACTAATATTGTTTTAATACACCTTGTACAAGTCCAAGCCCAATACAACTTTCCTTTTTCCTTTTCTTCTTTTTTTTCCCTTCTTGCGTCCAAACCAAACCGACCCACCCTTTTTTTATATTTTTTTTCTTTTTTTATTGTTAAATAATACACCACTAATATTACCTTAATTTTCCTTAATTTATTTCAGCTCCTAAAGCCTCCAAAACCTCAAAACCGTAAAACTAGTCAAATTTACGCGTTTTACCGTAAAAGATGTAAAATATACACTTTTAAAAAAATCTCAAATTTTGAAATAAACTTTATAACAAAGTCCTAAATGACTTAAAACCATCCCCAAAAATATTCATATGAATAATTACCTCACCCGAGACCTCTAAATGCTAAACCGTAAATCCTAAAAAAATACTATTACTATAATACTTATACGTATACGTAAACACCAAAATATCACCATTTTCATTTCATAGTCACCACTTGTGAGCTCATGATCATGAAATCACCGTTCCTCGATTTACTTATGAGTACTCTATACTCATAAACGATAACCACACCAACCTCGTTCAGACAAAATAAACACGTAAAGACACGTAACTAGCACAAAATAAAACTAAGTGACGAACCTCAAAACCAGGGTTGTCACATCACTCCCTCCTAATAGAAATCTTGTCCCGAGATTTACTCCTTAGGATCAAACACACAACCAACAAATCACACGAGGATACTTGTTCTAAATGAACTCCTCTTATTTCCACGTGAACTTTAGTTCAAGTTGCAAAATACCACATATACAAACCAAAAATAAATAAACTCATTGCCAAACTCTTGACCTCACAGTCAATAAATCTCACAGATGACTCTTTGATAAAACAAAGACTCTTATTAACACAAGTCCCGAATAACCGTACATGCAAAATGCATTCTAAAACAACCTTTACCAATCTCAATACATGAAATGTATCATGTATACAACTCATTTCCCCCATGTAATTCTATGCTCATAAGCTAATGGTACGATCCTTCCAAAGATCATAAATAGACCTACAAAACTCTACACTAACTCTTCCATTTTACCAAAACATACCACCCGTTACTATGGGTGAAAATCCCTACATAACTTTTTCACTAACTCTAGTGGTTTCCTCCTTTTCTACATAGCATCCCTTGTTGCTCTCATCCTTTCCACAACATCATTACCACATTAGTAGCCTCTTTTACCAATTCTAGTCCACAACAGGGACAACTCACCCTATCCTTTCATATAGTGCCTCAAATGGCATTTATCGAATTCTAGTATGATAACTATCATTATATGAAAACTCAGCCACCGCTAAAGAGTTTCCTAACTCCCTCGAAATCAATCAGTATAGGTCAGTGCCATTTCCCTTTCCACACTACGACAGTATTAGCCTGCGTTGTGCTTTATTCTACTCATTAGGCTCTACCAAAGTTTTACCTTCGTTTCCTATCTCGACCGATTTCATTCAAGCTTCGCTTCTATACACACTTCCTTCTTCTTCCTCAACTCATACCATACATCACAATGTGATGCTTCCCATCGTCTCATCAACCATGCTTGCCTTTCCCAGATGGTACTTGGCCTTGTAACTTTTCTTTCATCAATTATCTCCACCCATCACCTTTGCCAAATGTTCAATCAAGATGATTGCATATGTGTTGGAGACGTTCATGATCCGTATAGATCATTCTCCATGTCTCATACACCAAATGCCTCTAGCATTCTAGGCAGATATAACAATCCAGCTCCACTAACTAAGTCTATCCAGTTCTTCCAAATCTTTCGTTCCTGCAACGTATAGTGATCGCCTTTCTTTGTCGTCCTCGTACGCGTCTAAATCCTTGCTCCACTTATCGTCATGCTTCGCGAATTCATCCAGCCCTTCCGATAATGCCAAGATCGGCTCATTATCCAATCCACCTCTTCAGCCTCCAAAATGCTTCCTCATCCTTTTTCACTTAGCCCCTTGCTGGTTCCATGATATGCCATCATCTCTAACTACTCATCATGGTAGACTTAATACTAAAACTCACACTTGAAAATCTCACGTATAATTCCACTCCAAAACCAACACATAATTCGCCTCACTCTCCTTCTCAGATTTGAGTATATCAAGATGTCGTCGATGCTCCTGATGACAACTCGTTTATACACGTTCACGCACACTTGGTTCATTGACACCATGAAAACCGCTAGTGCTTTGGCGAAGCCAAATGCATAACCGTAAACCCAAAGCGTTCATACAACATCCTTAGCAGTTTCAACTATGTCCTCCTTGCACCCTCTCTTAGCGACAATACGAATAGATTCCTACCTTGTTCTACTTGCGAAATTCTACACGCATTTTAAAAGACCAATGCTTCCTCTCATCAGACCACTCAACCGCTTTCCACATCCAATCTACTACTAAGCAACTCAACTTTTACCTTGCATCCGTTGCAATTTCCATCAACTCTTGTTCTTGAAATCATTCCATCAAAAATTTTCTTGGAAAAGCACTAACTGCAGCTCCTCTCACTTCTCCTACTTGCTCTATTCATGGTTCTATCTCAAAATATTAGGCAAACCTACTAAGTTTCAGAAAATTTTCGGAAAACATACATGCCTTACGAACAATATCCCCTTCCAACACTCTCTATGGCACGTTACTTGTGCCAATATCCATACATTACACAAACCTCTATTCATCTCCCTGGTACTCCTAAGAGACCACATGACCACATTAGTTCATCTACGAACTTCTTTCCTCCCCACTAAGGGCATTTCGACCGTTCTCTCATGGTCACCTACTTAAGCGTGTAGGCGCGACCAAGTCTTTCATACGACTACCTCAACGCCCCCGAACAATACGAAACCAAAACTATATCCTGAATCCATCAGATACGATCAACGAATCAAACCAACAGATAACTAACGACATTTCATGTGCACCAATTAAAACAAATCAAAAACCACGAGACTCAAAAGAAAACTCAAACCCAAAGCATGTATCAATTCAAAATGACCCATGGCAACGAAAAATAATCCAAGAAACACCCAATGGCAAACACAACATATTACGCCCCGCGACATATTATTTAAACCGTGCAAAAGATCGACTTTTCTAAAAGGATATATATATTTTTTTACCTCCCCACATCTATGTGACTCAAACAATCTACCAACAACCCTCTTGACGAACTCAAAACTCAACTCAAAAACTAGGTATCCCGTGCATCCCAAATCATAAAAATAAACTACTATTCAAACTCAACCTTTAACCCGACACTTGTACAATAATTTCGGCCAAGATACTGACCTCCCATGACTATACATTCTGAATACTTGAAAAGTACGTTCCGAGTACATAATTTTAGGCTTTTGAATCATCCAAAAAAAACTTTAAAAACGAACAAGTTACGACCAAAACAATTTTATACTAGTTGTTTTAAAACTAAAGAATAAACTTAGTGATTAATGCAATCCTTTTAAATGAAAGATATAATTGTATTTGTAACCTTCATAAACTCAATTTAACCTAGTATTAATAATTATAAATGACGTGAATCGGTTAAACCCAATTATATAAACTATGTAAGTAGACAGAAATTTTTACTTCGCTCTTTTTTAAAGAAAGTCTTTTAGAATTTGAAATAAATAAGTGTTGATTAAAATGAAATCTTATGTTACATCTTGTTTCAAACACGACTCCAACACCTTACCCTTATTTTACCGAATACAACCAACTATCTAACCCTATAATAGATTTCCAAGTCCTCCGTTTTCTCAATATATACCGACCAAAAGAAATGTAAGACCCAACACAAAAGATTTCATTATCTCAAAAGAAATCCCAAGTTATTTCAATAGACTCAAAACCAAGAACAACATTTTAAAACGTACACGTGAAATACGAAACTCAAAGAATACGCTACAAGACACACTTCAAAAGATTCAAAACGTCGTTGAAACTCCATCAAACTCGAGCACTAATAAATTATTTAAACACAAGAGAGCACTAGGTACGTTCAAGTTATAATAACTACTGAACGACCGTAAATCATAACATAACATCTACTAGTATATATACATCCACATATGTATACCTATCGAATCTCCCAAACATACTCGTTATCATACATGTCAAGTCAATCAATCGCTTTATACGCTCGTTTTTTCTATACGAGTAATCACCATCTCACCGTGCCACAACAAGGCACAAAACCCATATATATACGTATACCTAAATTCTACATCTCATCATATACAGGCATGTACTAACCCTCTTTCATGCAATCATACTTGAGAACCCATTGAAGTTGTGGTACTTGTATAACTATTTTGGCCACCATACTTATACAATTACCCTTCCCCCAATACACTCCCTCCTATGAGGACACTTATAAGAATCAATAAAACATATAACACATAATCCATCTACTCACATAAGCTCATAACCACATAAACAATAAAGTTCAAAACTCCATCTATTAAAATAACATAGTAATACTCTTGGAATACAAAAATCCATAGTCTAGCTAAAACAGCATAGACTAAATCCAAAACGAAAACAAAATCAGTTATAAGTCATGTCGCCCGTAAGAGTGGAAACAGCTTAAAATACTTCCTATCCACCTACTCCTAGTAACTCGAACCACCACACGATTCTTAGGGAACATGACTTAAACATCAAAAGAAAAATAACATACCTCAGGTATGTAAAATAACTCGATAAAAGATAGAAACTACCTTGTACTAAATTATGTACTATATGTACAATTTAAGCAAAATACAACAGTGACTAGCGTGGACGATTATGGTTCAACCCGCACTAGTCACAAACCCGAAAAGAAAATAACATGTGACTAAGTAGAAACATACTACGGTTCAATTCATACTAGTCAAAACATCGCAATAAATAACATCCAAACACATCAATTATTATAAAATGCACACATACTCCTATGACGCATATATGCAGGGACCCTTAAGCTATAGACTAGGCTACACGACTAGGCAACCTAATTCTCTATAACCATGGTCTCTGATACCATTATGTCACACCCCACCATGGCGGAATATGAGGCGCGACGTATGGATATCATCACAACAAACGGTGTCACTATGGAGAAAACTAAAATGCAACTATAATGTCATAAATGGCGACACAAAGGTCATGACAATATCTCAACATATAAGGAGTCTAGGTAAGTAGGTAACAGTCCTACCTCTTACCCATGGCAAACAAATAACACTAACAATCAACATATAGGTTCATAGTATCACTATTCAAAACACATAAAAATAAACTAAGAAGGAACGGGGATCTCCTTCTAAATGCAATCCTAATGCATCCAAATTTAGCCACTTCTATCCTCAAGCTTAACCACATTCTCATCTGAAAGAGATACTAAAACACGTCAACATAAAGTTGGTGAGAGTCATAGGTTTAGACTCAAACGCCAAAATCATACCATAAGCTGTGAGTAACAACCAAAAGTTAAAAACATATGGACAATGCGCTACAATTATGTATTAACAACTAGCATTCAAGTTCAATCAATCATCACAATTCCAAGGCATCACGCCTTACCAACAACCACAATTACCAAGGCATCACGCCTTACCAACAACCATAATTTCCAAGGCATCACGCCTTACCAACAACCATAATTTCCAAGGCATCACGCCTTACCAACAACCATAATTTCCAAGGCATCACGCCTTACCAACAACCATAATTTCCAAGGCATCACGCCTTACCAACAACCATGGTACCATAGGCGCCCATACACCTATGTACCAATCCCAAGGCCCCGCCTTGTCACTAACCATTGGTCCCATATATGATCACACTATGTACCTTTCCGATCCAAATCATACACAAACAAGAATCACATAGCAGTTAATCACATAATGTACACACAAGTCCATCTCAAACCTTAAAAACATTCACATCATCAATTTATAAATAAATCAACACAGTGTCTCTTCCATCCCATCTGGAAGTCAAAATCAATATCAAACATGGGACTATGAAACTCACCTGATTGCTTCTTCACAAGTCCTCGCACTAGCAACAAGCTAACAAACCAAAAACACGCAATCAATACATGAACCAATCACTAAGATGGCTCATCAACCTATGATGGACATCTAGCCTATTCCCATATAAATACCTCATTGATAAGCTCTAATCACCCCATTACCCTTCCCTAACAAGTCCTTAACTTGGTTAAGTTTAATAACTATCCCGTACATATTTTACACAAAACAGTCCCAATTTTAGGTCTCCAAACTATACGTCAAACGTCCACTTAAACATACCCATGGTTTCTGTAAAAGGAATATTCATACCCTTACATATGTTAGCTAACACCTCCCACTTGCCCTAACCTTAAAGCTACTGTTAAGGCCCCGATATATATATATATATATATATATATATATATATATATATATATATATATATATATATATATATATATATATATATATATATATATATATATATATATATATATATATATATATATATATATATATATATATATATATATATATCTACTACCTATATAATTAAAGCTTTTGAAAAGCTACAATCTTAAACCAAAACTATATAAAAACTCCACCTGTAAAATTAATATAATCAACGGATGAGATTTGTCAACAATAGAAAACCCATTAATGCTACCTTTTGACAAAACCCATAAAATCATCAAACCCCCAAAGTACGCTTATCTTATCATAAACAGTTTTTATATAATTGTACTTGGAAAATTGTAATTGCAACAATCAATAGTAATAAAAAAACGCAACAGACTAATCATCAATCGATTATATCAATAATCGGGGTTTAGTAGATGATTGTTGGTTAAGATCCTCTCATGAACATCACATATACAGGTTTGATTTTTTTTTATTACTGCTCAATTATTTTTTTCTAATAAGATTTTATGTTAATAGATGTTCTAAGATTTATTTAGTATGTTGATATTAGGATTAGGTATGCAGGATTGATGTTCTAAGTTTAGGTATGCAGGATTCAATATTTCATGATTTTGTAACCATAAAAATATAATGTTTAGGAAGCCGTATACTCCCTCTACTATAATTTAGGAATTAAGGGAAGTTTGAATTTTTTAATTTAGAAAAGATTGAAAATTTGAAAATAAACATTACTGATTTTTTGAAAATTAATTTCAATCAGCAAATCCTTCCTTTGCTTAACAACTAAAAATTTTAAATTTAAAAAAATCAGGGATTAAACTAATTAATTATAAATACATTTGCAACATACATACATTCAAATTCTTATAATATGACACACCTTGGTGATCTTATTGATTAAATTTATAATACTGTAATTTTTTTTTATGCAAAAGAGATGGAACCTAATGTGACTCAATTATCTGATCTGGATCCCATTCTTGATGATATAAAAATAGTTGTACGATGCATCTGGAAGTCCCACCCAATTGGCAGACCTAAGGATACTTCTGTCACTAGGCTTGCAAGTTTCGATAACAATGCTATCTGGTTAGTTAATTATATAATCTATTGTAGATTTTAATTAACTATTATGTTATTGTTTTCTAATTCAATAAAAATGGAAACTTGCAAAAATGCAGATGTAATTGGAACAGTTGTTTCTGTATCGGACGCTATTCTGTTAAGTACTTTCGCGACGATAAGATGAGGAGGACTATTATACTTGAGGATATTCAGTAAGTTTATTACTACTATTTTGCATCAGCTATGTTTTTTTCTTCCTGCATTCAACACCTTTCTGTGTCAGTTACTTTGCTTTCCTACAAACCTCGAGACATCAGATTCAGGTAAGTTGCATTATATGGTACCTCTTAATTTGTAACGCACTTAATGCAATACATCCTAAGTTTTGACCCGGTTTTTATAATCTGACACTTTCATAAATTTATAGCTTTCTGATAGTTGCTAAATCTAACCTGTTTTTAAAACAGTCTGTTTAATTATGTATGTTTTCCCAAACAACACCTTAACAAACTATCTATCCAAACAGCCTTTTAAATAGTACGTAGTAGATTTCTATCAACCCATTTTTTTTTCAAATTTCGGACAAAACTTGTATTTTAATTACCCTATATCATAAACACTAAAACTCTTATTGCATACTGTATAATATGCAAAACTTACTTGCTCTAACAGTTGAGCAGAATACTTGCACGTACACATGTATATTTTCCAAAAAAATACTTAACTATCTATGTTTTAAACAACCCGTTAATTGATCCCAAACACTTTCTTACTGTTACATTTCCTTATAATATACTTACTGAAGGTTTTTGTCAAATGCAGCAAACATATTGAAGGTCCACTTGAAATGCAGCAAATACATTGATGGTTTTTCGTTGTTTTCTGGTCTACATGTTATTAACAGGATTTTAGAATGTATGCAGACATAGATGAAGCTTAAATTTACATTGCATTTTATTGAATTCGATATTTTTTCTTTTTATTACACTTTATTTCTTTAATGAAATATTATTTTAGCTTTTGTTTTTTCTTCATACGTGCATTGCTATTTTTAGCATTTTTTCATACGTCTGTAATTATTGGATGATCATTCCATAACACTATGCCTTTAGGAATAACATGGCAACAATTTTATGGTTACATTATATATATACGGTATTGTTATTTTAGGAACTTCTTAAAGCATTCCGCCCAACGGGCGGGCCTTAAAGCTAGTATATATATATATATATATATATATATATATATATATATATATATATATATATATATATATATATATATATATATATATATATATATATATATATATATATATATATATATATATATATATATATATATATATATATATATACTTTTGTCATTCCAAATTTACTGATTTTAAACATACAAAAAGTTTGTTACAATTAGGGGATCTTACCCTAAACCACAACCTTAGAACAAGTGAAGATACTTACTAAAATATATAAACCATCTCTCATGTTCGTGAGAAGATCCCAATGCAACCCTATGTACCCCAAACAACCCAAAACTTAAAAAGAAAACAGGCTGATTACAAAACTGTTTTGACCTCTGACTGTTGTAACCTGTTTTTGACCCACTTCCCAACCTCAAATTTAGTTCTCGTTTCTTGCATTAGAAAGCCACTTCAATTAACTTTTCAGGGATACTTGTATCGCATCTTGAATGTTCCTATAACTCCCGATATGATCAAAACAATTGACTCAAAATTCTGCCCAGTTTTTAAAAACGGGTTTAACAAAATCAACCTCATTAATTAACCCTAATCCCTCTAATTACAAGCCCTAATCCATCCAATCATTATGAACTCATTAAAATGCAGATTTTTATTAAAACCCTAACCTAAATCCATCATATGTTGATGTATACATGTTTAATTAAACAAGAACAAACATTAAACAAGATCGTACCTTCAATTGATCAAAAACCAAGATTTTGAAAACCCTAAATTTCTTCTTCTTTTTTTTCTTCCTCCATGGCTGCGTTTTTTTTAATGAATCGTGTGTTTTTTTTTACTAATATTGTTTTAATACATCTTGTACAAGTCCAAGCCCAATACAACTTTCCTTTTTCCTTTTCTTCTTTTTTTTCCTTCTTGCGTCCAAACCAAACCGACCCACCCTTTTTTATATTTTTTTCTTTTTTTATTGTTAAATAATACACCACTAATATTAACTTAATTTTCCTTAATTTATTTCGGCTCCTAAAGCCTCCAAAACCTCAAAACCGTAAAACTAGTCAAATTTACGCGTTTTACCGTAAAAGACGTAAAATATACACTTTTAAAAAAAATCTCAAATTTTGAAATAAACTTTATAACTAAGTCCTAAATGACTTAAAACCATCCCGAAAAATATTCATATGAATAATTACCTCACCCGAGACCTCTAAATGCTAAACCGTAAATCCTAAAAAAATACTATTACTATAATACTTATACGTATACGTAAACACCAAAATATCACCATTTTCATTTCATAGTCACCACTTGTGAGCTTATGATCATGAAATCACCGTTCCTCGATTTACTTATGAGTACTCTATACTCATAAACGATAATCACACCAACCTCGTTCACACAAAATAAACACGTAAAGACACGTAACTAGCACAAAATAAAACTAAGTGAAGAACCTCAAAACCAGGGTTGTCACAGACGATCAGAGATAATCAGAGAACCAGATTTCTTATGATTAAAGTGGTTGCAAGCTAATCTCCTCTTTGGATTCCAATGAGAAATTCCAAGCTCTGCGAATGGTCGTAAAATTTGAGCAACTTTCTTTGCCATAAAGCATCAGGTACTCTGTCTTCAATCCAAGGTACATTCTCTAGGTTTATTGCCTTGACCATGGTGAGTAATGTAGCATATTTGTTCGCGCTTTTTTCTAGATACTCGAGATCATGACAAACATAATATTCCATTGGAATAGTTATAGAACCGACAATGACTGTAGGTGTGAGAGGCTATAACACTGGAGTCTGAATTCTGGAAGTCGTCGCTTTCATGGCCTTTTCAATCTCATTGATGTGATATTCAGCCTCATTGTTGCTGATCTTCATGGTATCAAAGAAATCCACATCTGCGGTTGACATTTTGAGAAGAACTGGAGTCATAGTGGGTTTCCCATGAGTATAAATAAGGAAAGCCGAAAAGTCGATTGGATTGTTGATGAATTGAGTAAGCTCGATATCTGTTGCCATTGAGAAAGGATGTTGTGGTGCTTCATTGGTAATCCATCGTTGAACCTGTACAGTCTCGTCAATGACAAGAGATTCAGAAAAAGTCGGTTTTGTATATTTAGGTCTTCGACTTCCATGTCAGAGTAATGCTGATATGTTGTAGGAGGTGGAGAGTGGGGTATAGTAGAATCATCTTCATGCATAGACACTGTGGGTTCGTCTTCATGCATAGACACTGGGGGTTCGTCTTCATGCATAGACACTAGGGGTTCATCTTCATGCATCGGTTCTACATATTCTATAGGAAAAACAGTACTAGTAACCAGTTCAGTGGACATACCTGTGTCTTTAATTTGAGATTCTCTTGAGATGATTGTACCATGGAGGTTCTTTTGACGATTTTCTCTATTGCCATCATCACTGGTTAGTGATATGCATGGTGAATCCTCCTTGCTGCTGTCAGTGGTTTCATCATCTCTTTCGTCTTCTTCTTGTTCACTCTCCGTTGGTTCTGCATCCACATCCTTGTCTTTGGTTCCAGTTACACTTTCTTCTTCTTCCTCAACACCCTTCTCAGATTTCTTATCATCTTCACCCTGCTTTGACTCTTTGATAGTAAGATTTTGCTAGTTAAAAAGTTCGTTTCTCGATTCAATTCGAATTGATCTCCGGTTAAAGTGCGACTCAGTCGTTCTTGGTGGATAAAAAGAAAATGTCGTTGATTATCTATAACTAATTAAAAAGTAAATGCGAAAACTATTTAAAAACAAACTAAAGACAAGGACAAATAATAAAGAAAAGTAAAACAAGGTGAATATTAAAAACTAAAAATTAAAATGATATTAAAACGAATATTAAAACAAATAATAAAACGAAATTTAAAACAAAACAATTAATAAAAATAAAACTAAAAGAGAAAATTAACTTTCGACTTAAAAATAAAATTTACTTAATCAAAATAAAGAAAATAAAACTATGCGGGTACTTTAAAACTAAAGGAGACAAAAGTTAAAGCGGGCGCTAAATAAACGATAAAACTTAAACTTTTCGAAAATATACTAATACTAAAAATTGACGAAAAATACAACTAAAAATACGTGACTTTCAGAATTAAAATCGAAACAAATTTCAGATTAAACTAAACGATTACGGAACAATATTAATAAATCAGTAAGCAGGCAGGAACCCTGCTTAAGCAAGAAAGCTAGCAGCTGGATTTGGCGGGAAAAGACTAAGCTAGCTAAAAGGCAGGCATGTCAAATTGTTATACGGAATCTTTGTTTTCTGTTCTTATCCGGGTAATATGTGTTATAATCCTTATCCGAGTTCCAACTTCAGGGTGCTATCCGGATTCTATTTTTTTGGAGTTATCCGGGAAGTGACTCTTTTGCTTATCCGGGAAGTGACTTTTTTGCTTATCCGGGTTTTGCAGTTTGTTGCTTATCTGGAATAACAAATTTTTCCAACTATCCGGAATGTGAAAATTGACTACTATCCGAAATATTAATTTTGGAGGCTATTCGAAATGTAAGGGTTTTAAAATAACCCGGATAAGAAACAAAATAAGCTAAAAACCAAAAAAATAAGCTAAAAACTAATAAGAACTTAATCAAAACTTTAACCAAATTAACTTTAAGAAAAACTAAATAAGCCAAAATTTAAAAACTTTCAAAAACACTAAATAATAAAAATATTTAAAAACAACTTTTTATAAAAATTAACTAATAAGCACTTAATTAAAAATAAGAAAATTAACACAATAAGCACTAAAACACTATAAGTTATAAAAATCAAACACTAAAAGATCAATAAGCACAATCAAACACAAACATAAATTAAACAAAGAACATGATTAACAAACTACATGATTATCAAAATTAAACAAGATTAAAAAGATTAAGAAAGGTAGAATGAGAATGATTAATTGAAAAAGCTTGAAATTAAGATGATTAAGATTCATATTACAAGATTAATGAAAAAGCATGGAAATTTTGATTCCACCTACTCCTACTCTAATCTACTCCTAATCTAAAAAAACTAACTAAAATCTAATTAACTAACACCCTCCTAATGACACATTAGGAGGGTATATATAGGAGGAGGGGAGGCTAGGTGTTGATGTTTTCTCCTTTTTCTTTGTCTCGACTCGACTTAAGTTCTTTGTCTTTCTCGACGTCGTCTCGGGATTTGTCGATATAAATTGAACTCGTCTTATAATTTTCTTCTTTAATTAGACTTGGTTCTTCGACTTCATTAAACTTTCGTCTTTAGACTTTTTCTTCGATAAATCTTCAAAATAGGCCTTGGACTTCCGTTCTTTTTGCACTCTTGATCTTTTGACTTCGTCTTTTCTCGTTTTCTTCAATACAAGCCCGTGAAAGCCCTTGTTTTCTTCCCTTTTCACATTTTGCTCCTAAATCACAACAAAAACACAAACCACGCATAATTCTGACATTTACGACATAAAATACACGTTTTGGCTTGGATATTATTATAATTAAGTGGTAAAAGGATGGGTGTTTTCACACCTATCAAATCCCCTACACTTGACCATTGCAATGCCCTCATGCAATGCATTAGTTACAAAGCAAGATTTACATTTTTCATCATAATTAACCCACCTTGGCCTTTATTAAACGTAAAACATAATTAAAGGAAGAAAAACAAATTAAGAGATTAAAGATTTACATTGGGGTTTTGAATTGTCATGAATGTTTATCACCCTCAAGTTTCACGTTCTTCATACCAAGCTTAAAAACGAGATCATTGTTATTATAAGTTAGCAAACTAACAATCACTCATGTGGCCCAATTATTCACTTAGACTCCCTATTCTTAGGTGTATCTCTTATATTTTATTATTGTCTTAAATGATCACGAGGATGCATTGTTGACTTATTTCGATAGTTATTAAGGCTGAAAATAAAGTGGGATGATTTAATCAATAGTTAGCTAAACGATAAAATCTTTTAAAACTGCTTCTCGAGACCTCTTAAAGTTCATATCTTGGCATAACTCGCTTCACGATTTGAGACCTTTCTCGGACCAATATTTGGCATTGACTTCATACATCAAATCTTGAGAGACGTTCATGAAATAATGGTCTTTTCTTCATAATAGGAATTTCTTCACTTGAAGTTTTGAGAGATTCTTCATACTTGGACCACGACTTTTTCATTTTTCTCCAATCTTTATTTAGGATTTTGATATACAACGATCCGCCTCCTTTTAGGACTTAGATCTATTTATCCTCATACCTTGTTAGGGTCTTTTCGGATAGACTTCTCCATGATCTTTACGGGAGTATTTGATTTTCGTCGTGTGTCTCGATCCTTCATATTGATTTTTTATAGATGATTCTTCACATCACTTTGGATCTTTAGCAACAAAATGTAGCCCTCGTGTCTTGTTAGGACCTTTTCGGACTCGCCAATCTTCGCATCCCGCTTCAATAAGTTATGCCTTGGCTATGAACTCTAATTAATACCGAGCAACTTCTAAACGATCTTGGGCTAGAAGCTAAGTAACTTTTCAAATCGTACGACCTTATTTATTGCAATTAAATTTATTAACAAGCGATGGGATAAGAAGCTCATAATTAACTCACATAAATTCATGAAAGAATACAAAACTTATAATTGACTCTATCATCTCTCGCTCTCCACAGTTTAAAATCTGAAGGAATGAGACTCGTGGATGCTTAGCCAATTAAATCAAAGTTTTGGGTTTTCAAGTCATCCATAGGATCTTGCATCTTCTTAGACTTCTTCAAGTTTAGAATTTGCGTTTTTAAAGTTCTCTTGATAAACGACTTTCTAGGGTCAATTATAAGAACTTGCGAAAAGTTCTTGTTCTTAACCCGTAAGAGTTAAGACTTTTGCGTTTTAAAGTTCCCTATATAAAAGCCTAGCAAAACTTGACTTAAACACGTTAAGGATACTAGATAGAGTAAACTTAGATAAGTAAACTCGGGTTGAGTCAAAAGATTCACAACGTTTAAAATTTAAAACCACTTTATTAAAATTAATTCTAGCAAAGAAATAAAATAACTATGACAAAGGTAAATACCAATAGGCTAAAATAGATTAAAAATTTTGAAAAATGTCGAAAAATCAATTTTCCGGTTAAAATGAGGACAAATACAAGGAAAAGCCCACTAACTTCGATAGAAGTCCCCCAACACTTAATATAAACATTGTCCTCAATGTTTAAGCATGTGGGAGTAAACTCCCCTACACTTAGGACATTGTGCATGTTGTTTAAATCTTGCTAAGGAAGAGACAACTAAAGTGATTCCTATTTTAATATTGGAAAATATAAAATAGAGAATCAAAAGAGTTTAGAATAAAACCGGGAAGACGGGTACACGGAATCACGGTTCGTCAAAAGTCATCAAGAATGGATCTTTGAAAGCTCGAATCCCTGCACATGATAAGAAAGAAAACAACAAACACATACTAGGGTCTCCCCTACACTTATTATAAAAAACAGATAAAGATAGAGAGATAATCGGGTAGCCTCCCGAGAAGCGCTTGTTTTTGTTAACCGAGTCACGTGCCTGACTCGTCCCCTAATTAAATGGTCCATGGGGAAGCCTCAAATGTAATACCGGGATCAAAGACCTTGTCCTCGTTCCTGGAGGAAAATAATAAAGGAGAGGCCGGAGGATAAGTCTTGAAGGGTAGAAAAGTCCTTTCAACATAAGAAAAGTATGTGAAATCATGATCCACGGGAGGTGGGGTGGGTAAAGGAAGCACAATTTCATCCCCCAAAGACAATGGATGATCACTGAGCGGCAAATCCGTAAAGGTGTCAATCATGGAATGGTCAATGTCACCCCCCGGGTCAAAGCACTCATCCTCGGTAATGGTTTCTAAAGGTTGGGATAAAAGGTGCTCGGGAGGGGGACTTGGGACAATATCTTCATGGAGCAAATTATCAAAAATATTATACCCCTCTGTATCATCATCATCAATACCCGGAGGTATTGAGAGAATGTCAATTTCCTCCATAGCTGGATCATTATTCTCTACTGAAGTAATAGACGGAGGTAAAGACTCAGAAATAGGATCAGAATTCAACGCTTCAATTTCAGCTATAAGAAGATGAACTTTCAATAATTTGTTGCAAAGAATAACGTCTTCCACCTCATCTACAAGACCAAGTTCAGTGGTTAACTTCTCGTAAGTTGGAGAGAATAAATCAACATCGCCCTCATCGCCCGGAGGAGATTGAGAAATTTCAAAGGTGAAATTCTCATAGCATGGAGAAAAATCATCATTAAGAGCGACCTCGTCCGTAAGCTCAGCAAAAGTAGGGACATCACAAACCTCATCAAAGAATTTATCAAGACCAAAATCAATAATCTTACTTGATGTATCACTATCCTTAGATGCATTAGGGATATCAAGAGTAGGAGTAGTAATCTCAGAAGATGGGTTGAGATCATAGATATCATCCTCGTCATCATCATAATAGTAGTATGGACGCACAAGAGGAGGAGTCTAATCACTAAGATTAGATACTTTCTCTTGTTGTTGTCGCTTTTCCTCCTCCCATGCTTCTTTTAGTTGAACCACGGCTTCTTGAAGTTGCAAAATAAGGGCTTGTGTTTCGTCATTCGGATTCAAAGAAGGTTGATGATCGAGGGTGTATTGTGGGGGCTCAAAATTATGAAAACCGGAATTATAGCACGGATGTGGTCAATCATAAATCATCGGTTGAAAAGAATTAGAACACGGATTTGGCTCATAATAATTCATCGGCTGACAATAAAAGGTATCGTGAGGGCCCCCACAATTGTTGCAACACGGGTATTGAGAGAAACCTGGTGCATTTTGTGGATATGGATCGTCATATATGGGAGAGGGTGAAATAGTGTCATTAGAAGGGAAGAATGAATTAAAGTATGAATTGATCGAATTGCACGATAGACAACGGCCAAATTCGTAATTAGGGATATCCATTCCACACCGTTCGCTTGCACACCATTGACAGGATTGAGTACCAGAAGATGGTCTTCCACACCCTACACAATCAACAAACGAATCCATTAAACACAATAGATAAGTAAGAAGAATATTTTCGGTGCAAAACTTTCCAAAAAGAAATACTTTTTATGATTTTTTTAATTGTTTTGGGATTTTTGATTTTTTTTATAGGATTTTTGAAAATATTTTTGAAAAATGCAAGAAAAATAACGTTCACGAATGAACAGATCCCAAAATCCAACGCGTCTCTCACTAAAAACCGTTAATCTTCACGAAAAGAGCCGGCAGCGGCGCCATTTGATAGTAAGATTTTGCTAGTTAAAAAGTTCGTTTCTCGATACAATTCGAATTGACCTCCGGTTAAAGTGCGACTCAGTCGTTCTTAGTGGATAAAAAGAAAATGTCGTTGATTATCTATAACTAATTAAAAAGTAAATGCGAAAAGTATTTAAAAACAAACTAAAGACAAGGACAAATAATAAAGAAAAGTAAAACAAGGTGAATATTAAAAACTAAAAATTAAAACAATATTAAAACGAATATTAAAACAAATAATAAAACGAAATTTAAAACAAAACAATTAATAAAAATAAAACTAAAAGAGAAAATTAACTTTCGACTTGAAAATAAATTTTACTTAATGAAAAAGGAGAAAATAAAACTATGTGGGTACTTTAAAACTAAACGAGACAAAAGCTAAAGCGGGCGCTAAATAAACGATAAAACTTAAACTTTTAAAAAATATACTAATACTAAAAATTGAAGAAAAATACAACTAAAAATACGTGACTTTTAGAATCAAATTCAGAACAAATTTTAGATTAAACTAAACGATTACGAAACAATATTAATAAATAAGTAAGCAGGCAGGCACCCTGCTTAAGCAAGCAAGCTAGCAGCTGGATTTGGCGGGAAAAGACTAAGCTAGCTAAAAGGCAGGCATGTCAAATTGTTATACGGAATCTTTGTTTTCTGTTCTTATCCGGGTAATCTGTGTTATAATCCTTATTCGGGTTCCAACTTCAGGGTGCTATCCGGATTCTATTTTTTTGGAGTTATCCGGGAAGTGACTCTTTGCTTATCCGGGAAGTGAATTTTTTGCTTATCCGGGTTTTGCAGTTTGTTGCTTATCCGGAATAACAAATTTTTCCAACTATCCGGAATGTGAAAATTGACTACTATCCAGAATATTAATTTTGGAGGCTATTCGGAATGTAAGGGTTTTAAAATAACCCGGATAAGAAACAAAATAAGCTAAAAACCAAAAAAATAAGCTAAAAACTAATAAGCACTTAATCAAAACTTTAACCAAATTAACTTTAAGAAAAACTAAATAAGCCAAAATTTAAAAACTTTTAAAAACACTAAATAATAAAAATATTTAAAAACAACTTTTTTTAAAAATTAACTAATAAGTACGTAATTAAAAATAAGAAAATTAACACAATAAGCACTAAAACACTATAAGCTACAAAAATCAAACACTAAAAGATCAATAAGCACAATCAAACACAAACATCAATTAAACAAAGAACATGATTAACAAACTACATGATTATCAAAATTAAACAAGATTAAAAAGATTAAGAAAGGTAGAATGAGAATTAATTAATTGAAAAAGCTTGAAATTAAGATGATTAAGATTTAAATTACAAGATTAATGAAAAAGCATGGAATTTTTTATTACACCTACTCCTACTCTAATCTACTCCTAATCTAAAAAAACTAACTAAAATCTAATTAACTAACACCCTCCTAATGATACATTAGGAGGGTATATATAGGAGTAGGGGAGGCTAGGTGTTGATGCTTTCTCCTTTTTCTTTGTCTCGACTCGACTTAAATTCTTTGTCTTTCTCGACGTCGTCTCGGGATCTATCGATATAAATTGAACTCGTCTTATAATTTTCTTCTTTAATTAGACTTGGTTCTTCGACTTCATTAAACTTCCGTCTTTAGACTTTTTCTTCGATAAATCTTCAGAATAGGCCATGGACTTCCGTTCTTTTTGCACTCTTGATCTTTTGACTTCGTCTTTTCTCGTTTTCTTCGATAAAAGCCCGTGAAAGCCCTTGTTTTCTTCCCTTTTCCCATTTTGCTCCTAAATCACAACAAAAATACAAACCACACATAATTCCAACATTTACGACATAAAATACACGTTTTGGCTTGGTTATTATTATAATTAAGTGGTAAAAAGATGGGTGTTTTCACACCTATCACTCTTCGCCAGTTTTACCCGTATTCTCGCCCTTGTCACCCTTCCCAATACCATTCCCATCACTATTATCATCATCATCATCCTCATCCCCATCATCCTCATTTTTATCCTCATCATCATCATTTTTACCATCATCTCCATCTTTATCCTCATTACCATTACCCTCATTTTCTGCGTTCTTGACATCATCTTCGTATTCATCATCAATCTCAGACTCTTCATCATCTTCAGGTGTATCTTCAATGATAGCCTTTTTGAGATAATGCAGAAGTTTGCGTTTTGTCTTCGTTGTCTCAGAGCCCATATTGATCAATCGGGTTTCCAATAATTGCATTAACTGAAGATCAGATAAACATGTGGTGAATAAAGTTGGTAGCTCTTGATCGACATATGACTTCACTTCACGTTGAATGATGTTGGTCATGTGTTCATTAATGGAATTGATAAAAGCAGCATTTTCTTTGTCACGTGCGTCCTTTTCTTTAAGAAACTTTTTATGTTGTTTTTCAAGTTTTGAGACGGTGTCGGATATCTCCTTGAATTTAGACTTGTTACTTTGCTGTTCTCTGAGGGCTTGATTAGGTATCCTTTCATTCAACATTTCAATTTGTTTTGCCTGATCCTCTAATTGTTTTTGGAGGTGGTGAATTAGTAGATCATTGACCAAAAGAACTAGATTGGAAGTGGATGGTAATTGTTGTACTGTAGTTGATGGAGTAGGTGTAACCACAAGTGTTAGAGGGGTTGTGGATGATACAAGTTGTCCGAGGATTGGTGGTGGTGTTGGCATAGTCACTTGGGCGATGGTTGGTACTTGTTGTGAGATGGTCGGTGGCGGTGTAGGAACAATCATTTGGGCGGTAGTTGGTACTGATTGTTCAACGAGTTCAGGTGTGGGAGTTGGTGTGATGACATTGGTGATTACCGGGGGGTAAATGGTGGAATGGTAGTTGTTGTAACTGAAGTTATAGGAACGTCCACCATATTCTCATTCGTCAAGGGATCAATATTTGTAACTTCGACGCCTTCCCCTTCAAGATTAAGATATTTCATAACATCATCAGAACCAGAAGTAGACTTACTTTGGATTTGAGTTGCTGGAATGAGAGTTGTATGAGCATCTTCTGAAATCAAAGTGCAAGTTGGTGCCGGTAACAATGTGTTGATATTAACATCATGGTACAGTGCGTCTATTTTTGTGTTGTCACTACCACCACCCTCCTCACTCTGCTCAAGACTTTCAAAGTTGAATGTACCAACTTCTTCATTATTAGGGTCTACATAAAGGTAAGTGTCTTCATCAGGTTTGCCAAATTCATCTAAGTCATCAGTTGGTGTGGAGCCTGAACCTTTGGATTTTGCGAAAGCCTGCTCTCTGCTCTGCCTAAGTGTGAGACGCAACTGTTTGTCTTGAGAGATAGTTTCTTGAACTAGTTCATCTTCATCAACACGTTTTTCTTTACCTTTGTTTTTCTTAGGCTTCTTTGCCTTTTGTCTAGGCTCTTGCTCTTCGTCATTAGTTCTGATCATCTCATCTTCTTCTTCGTCATCTTCATCATAAAGTTTCTCTTTCCCTTTGCTTTTAACTTTAGATGAGGAAGTCTTTTTACGTTTGACTATCCATTTCTCTCGTTTACTGGTTTGCTGATCAGAAGGAACGTCGTTTGCTCTTTTCATTTGTGCTTCAATGTCTCTGAGCATCCTTTTGCATGGTTCACTGTCCTTAATCCTTTCATTGATTAGTACATCGGGCACTAGAGCGGGACGGAGTGAGTACTTTGTAGAATGATTATCAGCAGACATATTATCCATCACATAGTCTCTATCTTGGGTATGGTAGAAAAAATTACCACGAGTATCAATGTCTGGGTCACTCTTCATGAAATGATTGATTATGAGCTTTGTGAACCGTGGAAATGGAAGATGCGAAGACTTCTTCTTGGTGCTTGTGAATTGATAGCAGAATTCTTCCCAAAGTAATAGTGCGTAATCCACTTTAGCTCCAGTGTAAAGTCCTCATAATACATGAGTCTGAGGGGGTCTCATTACGTCTGATCCACGAGTCTTTGAAGTGAGACACTTGACGACGATAGTGACAATTGCTTTCCATGGTTGGCCGATGTGTGAAGTGTTAAATTTAGATAAATTAAGGATTTCACCCTCATAGTTCAGAGCTCTAATTACTCTAAGCATTTCATCTATCTCTGTGTTAGGCACATACTTTTCTCCTTTTGCTAACCTAGGAAACTTGAACAATTGCCGAAAGTGACTCAAATCAAGCATCATTTTCTTGTTGTTGAGCATAAAGGTGATATTCTTATTTGAGAGTTGTATGTCCTGTGAGATTGTCGCTGTTGCCCAAAACTCGTGCATATAAACTTCAGGAACTGATGCGGTAGCGCGTAAGTCATCCTTTATCGGTGACATGTCCAGGATATCCATTGCGACTTTGAAGGCTGCAAGAGATGGATCAAATTCGTCTTTCAGACGAGAATTGTTCTCTACAGGTGGCAGCCAGGCACTGAGTGGAACAAGTGTAAGATCAAGTTGTAGTTGTTGTTCTTCGGTGATCGACATATTCCTGCTTAGATAGCACACACATAATTGATATATACACACATATATCTCATAATCCATGTAAAATCACAACAAATACCACCACATATTATTAAATGTGATACAATATTATAGATATAGTTCATAGGAAATACAATCATACATTCAGATTATCACCTAAATACATGACAATATACCACAGACATTTTATTCGAATGACATAACGACCTAGCTTTAGTTCCTTGAGGATTTGGGTTTCCATGTAGTCATTACCACTACTTCTTTAGGAGAACTAGTGGAAAAATGACGATGAAATTCAACAACCATCTCAGTAGGCCTGGGTATAACTTCTACCTCAGTAGGTGTAGGCAAAACATCAACCTCAGTAGGTGTTGAGATAACCAAAATCTCAGTGGGTTTGAACTCAGGGTTAGACAAAGATGATCCAGTGTCTTCCATGTCCTGAATGCAAAACACAAGACATGGAATAAGTAATTTTATCTCTTTTGTTTACAAAAATATCAACTTATAAAATAAGATGAATTTTTGTAATAAGAAACCGTTCAAGTATCTTATGAGAAAAAATTAATATTATCCAATGAAGCTTGGTTTGGTTTTAATGGCCCTAATTTTCTTAATGCCTAAAAACCCTAATTGTTATCTAAGTCAAATGCATTAGTGTTGTATTTGTTATTGTAACACACTGAGAAGAAACTACACTTAGCATTTTTTATGTTTCACAACTCTTAATCTAGCAATGTGTCTAAAAGTTCCACCTATCGTAATATTACGAAACCATCGCAATATTAAAGTGCATCAGAATACTAAGTGATGTCATCGGAATGTCATCGCAATGTGGTCATCGGAATGTCATCGTAATGAAGTCATCGGAATAACTCATCGCAATGGAGTCATCGCAATGGAGTCATCGCAATAACTCATCACAATGAAGTCATCGCAATAACTCATCGCAATGAAGTCATCGCAATAACTCATCGCAATGAAGTCATCGCAATAACTCATCGCAATGAAGTCATCGCAATAACTCATCGCAATGAAGTCATCACAATAACTCATCGCAATGAAGTCATCACAATATCTCATCGCAATGGAGTCATCACAATATCTCATCTCAATAGAGTCATCACAATATAGTCATCACAATATAGTCATCGAAATATATGAGCGGGAAAGTCATCGCAATCTGGGTCGTAGATTACGATGCAACTTTTGATTATTCGATTATGAGATATAGGCGATGTTTGAAGCAAAACTGTTCAAGACCAATGTTTATACATGCTATGCGAAAAAAACCCCTCTATCAATCACAACATTCCTCACATAAAACTTCAAAACCCTAATCTAATTAATAAGAGATACAGAAGTTCGTTTGTAATGAAAAGCAGTCAATAATCATAACAAGCACGTATAATTGACGAGTACCTAGATGCTATAGCAGATTTAGCACAATAAACGAAGGTTGGTAGAGCTTTGTTAATGGTGGCAAAGTTTAGGTGGAATGTGTGTGTTGCGATGAGAAAGAAGTATCAGGGGGGGTTGACTTTGGTCAATCTCAAACTATTTTGCAAAAATTGCATTTTGGTCCCCCCTGTTTGAGAAGTATATATAAAACTTGTAATAAAACAAGTTAAACTACACCTCTTTCCCCGAATACTCTTAATTTGTTAACACGTACCCACCACTAACTTATCTATCGTGATGATTTAAAGCATGTGATGAGATATAACCTAAGGCTAATTCCATTTCCTCATAAGGCACACATAGCACATAAAGAAAAACATACATCATGTTGAACTTTTCTGAAAATACTTTTTGAAGACCAATTCAATTCCAAAATGATTTGATATTTGCTCCCCTTAAACACTGACCCGTTTTCTATTGAAAGAGCTGTAGTCATTGTTTTAAAGAGACAAATATCCATGAAGACCTTTTCCGTTTAGTGATTTTATGAAACGATTCTGGTGGCAATAAGATTTCTCTTATTTTAACAAAATAAGTGCACTGAAGCGTACACTAATTTGTGTTAGACCAAGTTATAAAGTAAACTTTATCCCTTATAAGGTTTTAAAGTAAACCTTTCCCGAGAAAATTAATTCCCGTTGTGAGCCAACGTTTTCAAAAGAAATACGTGACTTTAATGCGAAAAGCGGGTTGCAGTCAGAAATAACTACAAGCCATATGGGCATGTTTTAAAATATGTACAAGTTTTATACGGAATCTGTGTATGGCACCGTGTCAATTTTAATCGACATTTCTAAGGCCGTAAATATCACCGTACTAAAAGACATGCCTGATTTAAATGAAATATTTTTGGATTTTCTTGATTTTATATTTTTTTATGGTTTTTGTAAGTTTTATATTTTTGTATTTTTCTTTTTTTGGTTTATATATATACGATAATATACAAGATCACGATAAAAGGATACTGTAGAATAGTTTACCACCACGATTCTGCAGATTCTTCTGCCAACTCCTTAAGAGTCGCCGGTGAGAATGATTTCATGCCCAGCTTTTTGATCAAAAACTCGATACGTCCTCGATCTAAGGCCTTTGTGAATATATCCGCCAGCTGATACTCAGTGTTGACAAAATACAGCTCGATTACTCCATTTTTCACTTGCTCTTTGATAAACTGGTAGCGTATGTCAATGTGCTTCGCCCGGGAGTGTTGAACGTAGTTGCAGGAAAGGGCAATGGCTTTATTGTCGTAGTACATCAGGATTTTGTTGAATCCAAGACCATAGTCAGTTAATTGTGATCTCATCCAAAGAACTTGAGTACAACAACCGGACATTGCAATGTATTCAACCTTTGTACCTGATATCGCAACACTTTTCTGCCTTTTGGATGCCCAACTAATCAGTCTATCTCCAAGAAGTTGCACACTGCCAGAAGTGCTACGTCGAGTATCTTGACACCCAGCATAATCCGCATCTGCATATGATATTAGTGCAATAGAGGAATCCTTCGGATACCACAGACCACGATTAAGTGTTCCTTTAAGATACCGAAAGATCCTTTTCACAACATGTAAGTGCTTTTCGGTAGGCCGAGCCTGATACTGGGCACACATGCATATAGCAAATTGCAAATCAGGCCTGCTAGCAGTCAAATAGAGAAGGGTGCCGATCATTCTACGGTAAAGTTTAGGATAGACAACAATCCTATCCCTATCCTCATCTAACTTGGATCTCTCCACCATTGGAGTATCTACCGGGTCACAGTTTTCAAAATGATACTTTTTCAACGATTCAAGAGCATATTTGGATTGATTAATAAAGATGCCTCTGGGATTTTGAGAAATTTGCAACTCTAAGAAAAATGATATTTTTCCCATCATCGACATCTTAAAGCGTGCGGACATGATTTTCTCAAAATGGTCAGACAGTCTTTGATTAGTGGCAGCAAATATTATATCGTCAACATAAATTTGTACCAGTATCATGTCGTTGTCCTCCTTGAGAATGAACAATGTTGGGTCCACTTTGCCTTTGGAGAAGTCGTCCGAGATGAGATAAGACGATAGTAGATCGTACCACGCGCGTGGAGCTTATTTCAACCTATAAGGAGCCTTCTTGAGATTGTACACATGATTAGGATACTCCGATCGTGCAACAGGAGCAAAGGATTCTTAAAAATCAATACCCAAAGCTTGTTTATAACCTCGAGCAACCAATCTAGCTTTGTTCTTTAACACTCCACGTAACTCATCTAGTTTAACCTTATATACCCACAACAATGTAAGGATGTCAACGTCGTCGGGTAGAGGAACTAATTCCCATACTTCAAGGCGTTGAAATTCATTAAGTTCCTCTTGCATGGCTTCAATCCAAGATGATTGTTTCATGGCTTGTTGCCAAGCTGTAGGTTCCTTCTCGGAGAGAAACGCATAAAAGAAGCAATATAATGCGTGCTCTTGTAGTTGATGACGTGTCAAGACTGGTCGATCCATGTCACCAATAATATTTCAGATTGAGTGATCCTTTGTCCATTTGGTATTGTGATTTTCAATCCATGGTGGTCTGGAGTAAACGATTACAGGAGCTTCCTCTGAGGTAGACGCACCGTTATGGTTTTCGGGTATTTGTGAACCAAAGAATGGAAGCTCTTGTAGGTGAGAAATTTCCAAATTGTGATGATAGTAATCCTCTTCAACATCATTAGGAACGAGTGGGGTGATGATTCGGGTTTAGTTTGAGAATTGTTGGGGGATGGTGCATCTGGTTCAATAGTGACGGTAGATGCATCAGACTGATTTCCATTATCTTGAGCAACAACTTCGGGAATCGGAGCTACTGCTGCAGGTGCTGGAGAATCATCACTAGGAGGATAAAAGAATTCATCAAACATAGGTTGAAATAACTCATCCACTCGGGCCTTGTAGGTGGTGTAAATGATGGAGAAGTAGGATTGTTGGGAGTTAATCTGGAACTAATCGTACTGGTTCCCATCTCATGAAGTGCGGGTTCAGAGCTGTTTTGCTCAGAAGCCATCGTTGTCAGCTCATCAAAATCGGCATCCAAAGTTTCCACTATCTTGCCAAGACGACGGTCATAAATCCGGTAAGCTTTCTTTACGGGTGAGTAACCAATTAAAATTCCAATATCAGCCTTCGGTTGAAGTTTGCCCAAATTCTGACTATTAGTATTTGGATAGCAAAGTGCACCAAACACATGAAGAAATGAAATATCGGGTTTGTGTCCATGAAGTAGCTCATATGGAGTTTTTCCATGGCGTTTACGAATTATGGAGCAGTTTTGGGTATAACATGCGGTTGCCACTGCTTAACCCATAAGAATAATGGAGCATTTGCATAAATCAACATAGTTCTAGCAGCTTCCATAAGTGGACGGTCACATCTTTCCACGACACAGTTTTGTTGTGGAGTGCGAGCAACTGAAGTTTCATGTGAAATACCAACCTCTTCATAATAATCTCGTAGAGTCTGATTAACGAACTCAGTTCCATTATCAGTTCGAATGCGACGAACAGTAGCATTAAGACGCACCTGGATCATCCTAAGAAAAGTAACAATATATGCTAGTGCTTGATCCTTGGTTGCTAAGAACTTAACCCATGTAAATATTGAATAATCATCCACCATGACGAGGATGTATTTTCGACCATTCACACTAGCCGTATGCATTGGCCCGCAAAGATCCATGTGCAAAAGATATAGTAGTTCTTGGTTGGTGTCTTCAGCTTTAGGTTTGTATGATTTCTGTGTGCTTTTCCCCAAAGATCACGCGGAACATAAATGATCCTTGTCGCACTTAAGTTTTGGTATACCACGAACAAGCTCGTTTTTAGCCAAATGATTAATAGCATCAAATTGTTAAGATGAGATAACCGGCGATGCCACAACCATGACTTTGTCTTAGATGCTTTGGAGAGAAGGCATACAAGAGAGGTGACCATCATGTTTTGAATGGACAGTGTGTAGAGATTATCCTCTCGAGAACCTTTTAACAAGTCATTTCCTGCAAGATCACGAATGAAGCAAGTATGTTTTCGAAAAGCAACCTCAAGGTTTGAATCGTAAAATTGTCCTACTGAAAATAAGATGTGACCAAGTCCCTCCCTGTAATACACCCTTGAAATCGTAACATTCCCAATGATATTCACCATAACCCATGATCTTCGCAATATGGTCGTTGCCAAATTTATCTGTTCATAGAAACTTGCTGACAAAATTTCTGAGCGTCGAGCGGTCTCCGGTCATATGCTTTGAGCATCCAGAGTCCAAGTACCAGAGGATGATTTGAACCACCTGAAAATATCACCAGACGAAGACATTGTATCAGAATCTAATTGTTCCTCTGTGTTAGCAGGTACAAATATATTTATCTTAGATTTGCTATCAGAAGAATTCTTAGGCTTCCAAATTTTCTTCCTAGATGTTGTCTTAAATTCTAGTTGTCTAATAACCTGAGGTACTTCTTCACTGGTAGGCACAATAGTGGACGCAGACCTAGTTAAATGGCGCTTTTTCCATTTCTTAGTGCTGGAGTTCCTATTTAAAGGACGATGAGACCTAACTTCAGTGGATGTGATCCTTGTTAAAGGGCACTTAGTTCAATTTGCAGTAAAGGTCCTACCAGTGGGTTTCCATTGCCAACCAACTTGGGTGAATTTTTTCCCCGTTGGAGTCCATTCAAGATTGTTCCTAATGGCATACATTTCATCTACATGATCAACAAGGCATAAATCATGACGTTGAGAAAATATGCATTCACATTTTTCTTAGGCTTCTGCATAGAGGCAGAACCTTTTGTCTTAGCTACATGATTCTTTTTATTTAAATCTGAAATAACATTCCTAGGGTGAACTTCTACTCTCTTCTTCGTAGTCCTACTAGTGGAAGGCTTGATGATATATTTCGTGTCTTGAGATCCTTTAGCCTTAGTAGACACAATTACTCCTGTAGAAGCCAAGGGAAAATTAGTAACAGATTTTGATTTAGCCTTGTTGGGTGTGTTTAAAATAGGCTTAGCTCCTGGGGTCTTATTGAATGGAGTTATGGCAATGGGGGGGGGGGGGTTGTTTTTTAAGTGGTGCAGAACCCGGTTGTCCTATGTAATTCAAATGCTCTAAGCATTGTTGTACCTTCTCAATGTAAGCATGAGCAGAGTAATAGTGACTATTTTAGGGATCTAGTTCATAGAGATCATCTACAACAACCCTAGCAAGATCCGTGTGCTTAATTGCCTGCTGCATATAGACCATATATGATAGAGGATTGTTTTTATGGTACGGTTTCTTAGTGATCACCACCTTTTTGGTTTTAGAGTACTAGAGAACGGTGCACAAATTGTAGCTGGGTTATCAACAACTTCTTGTTCTTTGAGTTGAAGTGTCTCCTTTAACTCAGCAAAAACCATGTTTTTGTCTATGAGTTGAATATTTAAGTCAGAAATTTCCTCACACTTTTGGTTCAGTTGGTCAACCAGTGACTTTTGCTCTGCCACATAAAAAGCGAAGTGTTCTTCTAATGAACCATAAATATGTGAAAAACCCTGCTTTACTTTATCAAACTCCCCTAGCATAGAAGTAATTCTATTTTCTAGGGCATGGTTTTTAATCTCTGCGGCCTCTAGTTCCACTTTCTCTTTTAATGACTCTCTCTTAAGTCTCATGATTTCTTCTTCTAATGCCTGAACCACCTGAATCATCTTGTCACTCGTCTCAAGGGTGTTTTCACAATCATTTGTTTTTGAAAGAGTTTCATTTTATATTGGTTTTCAATTTCAAGAGATATACAATGTTGCTGAAGCTCATCAAAATGTTTTGTTGGGAATTATTGTTAAGTGTCAAGTACCGTTAGTGTTATTGAAGTACTGTTAGTATCTTTCAAGTACCGTTAGTGTTAACGCAATACATAGTAAGTACTGCTACTTATAAAGTAAGTACTGTTATATTGATTAGGATGAATATATCTTTGTATAAGATATGTCATAGTTATAGTTAGAGTATATCGTATGTGATATACTTAAATAGTTAGAATATTGATAATATATCGTCTGTGATATAGTTATCTTTATAGAATATTCTAAGGTTTCTAGGGTTCCTTACTCTATAAAAGGAACATAGGTACAATGTCATTCATGTACCTCATTCAAGTCGATTAATAAAAGAATCGAATAGTTAAAGGTAATTCTGTTCTTCTGTGCTTTATAAGTTAGATTCCGCATAACTTATTTAGCTTGAGTAAGAGTTCTCAAAGATTACAAACTACTATACTAGTTCTTAACAGAATATAGATCTAATCAAAGGGATCAACAAGTGGTATCAGAGCTTGTTGAGAAACTCTGAAAAAGAAGAACACAACCCCAAACACTCCACTCACACTAAAACTCAATGTGTCAACCTAGTGATGACGCTCACTTGGATGATATTCAAAATCCCGATCCAATACCACAGGGACAGCCTCAAGTTGTGCATCCTGCACCAGCATAAGGTGTTCAAGCCGTGAATGCTGTAGTTACCTCTACAACTACAACACCTTCTCATACTCTTTCTGCTGTCAAACTCCCAGTGCTCAAAGGTGACAACTATGAGACATTGGCTATGCTGATGGAATATTACTTGAATCACACAGATCACACTGTGTGGCAAGTTATCAAGAATGGGAATACACCTAAGAAGATATACTGGTTTCCTGATGGTACATGTTATGCTCTACCTACTGTGATTGCTGAGGAGGTACAAGCAGAGATCAGAGAGAGAAAGGCCATAGTTGCTTTGGCTATGGCTCTTTCAGAAGACATCTTACCTAGCTTTCATCATTATAAGGATGCCAAGGCTATGTGGGAGGCTATCAAACTTAGATTTGGAGGTAATGACAAATCTAAGAAAATAAAGAAGATTGTTCTGAAGCAAGAATTCGATAACTTCTCAATATCTAGTATAGAAGGGATCCTTGGTGGCTATGGAAGGTTCAGTAAGCTGCTTATTCAATTGGTAGTTTATGGACAAGTTATTCCCAAGGAAGAAGCTAATCTAAAGTTCTTAAGGAGTGTTCCACAAGAGTGGAAGGCAATGGCTATGCACTTCATTACTAGAGATGATCTGGATGAAAGTCATTTTGATCATCTCTACAATAATCTTAGAGCGTACGAGGTGGATGTAAAAGGCATTGAGGTGACCAAAGCAGCAGCTACAACAAAGTCTAATTTGGCTTATGTATCAGAAGGTAATAGCGGTACTTATCTTCATAATACCGCTAGTGGATCAAGCAGCGGTACATACTTCACAAATACCGCTGGAGGACTTACAAGCGATACTTACCCACAAAGTATTGAAGATAGCCCTATAGTCTCTCAAAATCCACAAGGAAGATCTTCACCATTGTTTAGTGACAATGATGCCTTTTCGTTCTTTACCAAATAAGACAACATGCCAAGACTAACACTCAATGACTTGTTCCAAATGGATGATGCTGATGTTGAAGAGATGGATCTCAAATGGCAAGCTGCTATGGTGTTAGTAAGATCTAACAAGTTCTTCAAGAAGAATGGAAGAAAGATGACTGTTGATCCTAATGGGCTATTAGGATATGACAAGTCTAAAGTTGAATGCTATAACTGTGGAAGGAATGGACACTTTGCAAGGGAATGCACTAGAGACAAAGCTAAGAGTAGCAGTCAAAAGTCTAAGAACAGCTATAGAACCAGTCCAAGAATTACTGAAAGCTTTCCTAGAGGAAATAGCAGGAATCCCAAAGGAACCAAAGCATTGTTGACTGTAGATGGAGTGGTGAACTGGACTGAAGATGAAGAAGAAGAAGAGCTTAGTTTAATGGCTCTCTCACATGAAGATACTGAGGTACATCCTTGTTCTAAAGATTGTGTTCTTAAATTTAATAGCTTAAAAGTATAACTGGATGAACAGTACTGTAGAACTAAATGCTTTTAAACAGGGTGTTGCTAAGTTAGAAGAAAATATAGTTTTGTATAAAAAGGGTCAACAAAACTATGAAGAGAAAATAAGAATTTTAACTCTTCGAATGAGGGAAAAAGATGTGGAAATTAAAGCTTTTGAAAGACAAGTTTTGAAAGTATCAGCAGAAAATGAGGCTTTAAAATCTAGTCTTAATAATGAAAGGGAAGTGATTAATCATTGGAAAAAGTCCTCTAAAGGATTGGGTAAACTGATTAACTCACAAATGGGGTATTATGATAAGTCAGGCCTAGGATATATTGAGGACCAACCTGGGATAACTTTAACTGACAAGGACTTATCAAAGGGGATTTTTTATAGTTCTAGTGAGTCAGATAGTACACCTGAAAATGATAGATATGCTGAAGGAATGAAGGCAGTTCCTCCACCATTATCAGGAAATTTTGTACCCCCTAGTAATGATACAAGTATAGAGTTAGAACAACCAAAGGTTAATAATACCTCAAACTCTAGTACTTTGTCCCAAGATAAGACTGTTGTGACCAAGAACCTTGGTTTAAAGATGCGCGCATCATTGCACAAATTGCACGCATCAATGTGTTGCATTCAAAATTTCGCATCAAGGTGCCCAATGGAGTGTCATCCCAAAATGCGTTCGCATTAAACCGCAATTTATTGCAATTGTGTATTGCTAGCAACGGTAGCAATTGTCGCAATCTAGTACTTAGGCCACTTTTGTCAAATTTTAACTATTTAAAAGAGACTTAGATATTTTAATGACTTTTTAAAACTAAGATTTGTTAGAAAAATATCTCAAACAAACACAATAACGAAAATATAGTATGTTGCATTTTGATAAGTGTTTTTGTCAAGCTTTACTCTTGATTTATTTGTTTTACAAGGGATTATAGGCCTAATTTTAAGATGCTAGTAACTTATTTTGTAACTTTATTGTATTTATTTGGTACTTGAATATTTTTTTTTACTTTTTTATGCTAAACGCATCGCGTCTAAATTGCGCTCGCAATCGCATCACGCATCACGCAATGGCTTTTTGGACCGTTAGCGCAATGGATCGCAAAACGCATTTTTAAACCAAGCCAAGAACATTGTTTATCCACCTTTAATGAACAATTTTGTTTCTGAAGAGTCTAAAACTAGTTCTGCTCCCAAGCAGGTAAAAACTCCTAGCAAGACAATGGATAATGATGTAAAACATAATACAAACCAAGAGGGGTGGGTTAGGTTTTGAGAAAGTCAGGTCAAAACAACCTTTTGGGTCTTCTTTGAGAAGAAAAGGATGTTTTGTTTGTGGTAGTCTAAGTCATTTTATCAAAGATTATACTCTGCATGAAGATAAAATTGTGAAACAAAAGGCTGCACAAAAGGTCATGAGAAACAGTAATGGGAAAAATGCACAGGTTAATAGGAAACAGAAACTTAAAAATGACAAATCTAAGTATGATCATTCAAAAGGGGTAGCTAAACAGGTTAAAAATAACTCCACCAAATATATTGTTCCTAGAGAAGTACTTATGAAACAAGGTCTAGTACCTTTGAAGTCTGGTAAACCAAGTACTTGTAAGTCTAGAACTGCAAGTACTGCTAGACCAAACTTAAGTACAGTTGGTTCAAAGTTTATTAAACCAAATTTCCCTAAGACTTGTAAGAATGTTGTTGAGAAAGTCAAAACATCTAGAAGTAAGCCTAATAACAAACCAGTGCAAATGTGGGTTCCTAAAAGAGAAAAACCATGTGTTAAAGCAAGTACTGCTAAAGCAGTACTTAAGGCAAAGAAGTCTGAGCACATAGAGTCACCCTATGTCTTTGACTACATAACTGAAACCATGAAGTATAAAAGCAAAAGCATCATTACTGGGAATGCTTCTGAACAGACCCTTAAGTGTGTAGGTCCCACAAGATCTGAGCCAAATGTGGCTTGGGTCCCTGTTAAAAACTAATAAGTTTTGCTTATGTACAGGGGCATCTAATTGATGAATTAAAAGATAAAGGTATAGTAGATAGTGGATGCTCAAGACACATGACAAGGAATAAAGATTTCCTTGCTGAATTTGAAGAATTAAGAGGAGGACCAGTAGCCTTTGGAGGTAGAAAAGGTAGAATTACTGGCAAAGGGAAAATCAATACAGGGAAGTTGGAATTTGAAGATGTGTTCTTTGTGAAAGAATTGAATGAATTCAATCTCTTTTCAGTGTTACAAATGTGTGATAAGAAGAACAAGGTGTTGTTCACAGACACAGACTGCTTGGTGCTGTCTAAAGACTTTGAGATGCCAAAAGAATCTCAAGTACTGCTTAAAGTACCTAGGCAAGAAAATATGTACACCTTTAATCTTCATACTATTACTCCAACAGGTGGTATTACATGTTTGCTAGCTAAGGCTTCTTATGATGAGTCTAATTTATGGCATAAAGATTAGGACATGTGAATTTCATGAATCTTAACAGATTAGTGAATAGGAATTTGGTTAGAGGGTTACCTAACAAATATTTTCAAAATGATTTCACATGTGTTGCTTTTCAAAAAGGTAAAAAACATATAGCCTCTTGTAAGACCAAGACTGTCAATACTGTAAGAAAGCCTTTGCAACTTTTGCATATGGATCTGTTTGGTCCAGTTTTTGTAAGAAGCATTAGTCATACGACCTTTTGTCTAGTCATAGCTAATGATTATAGTAGTTTCAGTTGGGTTTTCTTTATAGCTCTTAAGAATGAAACCAATGAATTACTTAAGGATTTTATCACTTTAGTTGAAAAGCAGTTCACTAAACAAGTCTTAATCATTAGGACAGATAATGGAACAGAATTCAAGAATGCTGAATTTGATGAATTTTGTATGTCTAAAGGCATTAAGAGATAATTTAGAAATCCTAGGACTCCACAACAAAATGAAGTAGCTGAAAGGAAAAATAGGACACTAATTGAGGCTGCTAGAACTATGCTGGCTAATTCTCTTTTGCCAAATACATTTTGGGCAGAAGCAATCAACACTACATGTTTTGTGTTAAATAGAGTCTTAGTGACCAAGCCTCAAAACAAAACACCTTATGAACTTTTGACTGGTATTAAACCAACCATAAGTCATTTAAGACCTTTTGGGTGTCATGTGTCTATACTAAATACTCTTGACCATTTCGGAAAGTTTGATGGAAAATCTGATCTAGGATATCTTGTAGGATATTCATTGTAAAGTAAAGCATATAGGGTTTACAATTTGGCATCTAAAAAGGTTGAAGAAAATACCCATGTTAATTTCTTAGAAAATAAACCCAATGTCCCAGGATTAGGTTATGCTTGTATGTTTGATTTAGATTATCTAACTAATTCCATGGATTACTATTCTGTGCAAAAGGATTGTCAAACTAACAATGCAGGTAAGGAGTCTGGTGCAACTAATGCAAGTACTAAAGAAGAAGCTTCTTCATCAGATGATGATGTTCACATCTATGTACCCAGTATGCCTACTGTTACTCCCATGTCTGCTACTCCTAAGAAGCAAACCATGTCATCAACAGATGATCAAGCCTCCCAAGAGCTTTAGAGGCTTCAAGATCAAGAAAAGAATGCTACCTCTGCTAGTAAGCATTCAGGAGAAGAATATTTTTGAGTCACAGCACTCAGCAGTACATACTACACCTAGCAGTACCTCATCTGCAAGTACTGCTAAGTCAAAATCTGCAAAGTCTGCTGATTCATTAGAAGATATTTTACAAGCTATGGACGATGAAGACTTGTATGCTAGTCTAGCTAAAGGAATATTCTCCAAAGCTTCATATGATGAGCAGGGTGTAGTAACTGATTTCAACAATTTGGAAACTGAAATTCCAGTCAGAACTATTCCTACTCATAGAGTCAACAACAACCATCCTACTACACAGATCATTGGAAATCCCAAGTCTGCTGTACAAACCAGAAGACAACTTCAAACCAATACTGAAACTCATGCACTTGTTAGTTATGTCAAACAACAACAGAGAACTAATCATAAGGATACTCAACATTGTTTGTTTGCCTGTTTCTTATCACAAGTAGAGCCCAAAAACATTTCTCAGGCTCTTGATGAAGAAAGTTGGGTAGATGTCATGCAATAAGAATTAACACAATTTGAGCTACAAAAGGTTTGGATTCTTGTGGATCTTCCCTCAGGTAAGAGAGTAATTGGTACTAGATGGGTTTTCAGGAACAAGAAGGATGAGAGATGAGTTGTTGTAAGAAACAAGGCAAGGCTTGTTGCTCAAGGCTATAGACAGGAAGAAGGGATAGACTATGATGAGGTTTTTGCACCAGTGTCAAGGATAGAAGCCATTAGGTTATTTTTTGCCTTTGCATCATATATGGGTTTTATAGTCTATCAGATGGATGTGAAATGTGCCTTTCTTTATGGTACTATTTTAGAGGAGGTACATGTCTCACAACCTCCAGGTTTTGTAGATCCTAAGTTCCCCAACAGAGTCTACAAGGTTATCAAAGCACTTTATGGTCTGCATCAAGCTCCAAGGGCTTGCTATGCAACATTATCCTATTTTCTGTTAGAACATAGATATAGGAGAGGGACCATTGACAAAACTCTGTTCATCAAGAAGCATGCTAAAGATATTATTCCAGTACAAGTCTATGTTGATGACATCATTTTTGGTTCTACCAAGAAATCATGGTGTGAAGAGTTTGAGGCTTTGATGAAAGGAAGATTTCAGATGAGTTCTATGGGAGAACTTACTTTCTTTTTGGGACTACAGGTCAAACAAAGGAAAGATGGAATATTTATTAGCCAAGATAAGTATGTTGCTGAAATCTTGAAGAAATTTTCATGTATGTATACAAGGAGTACAAGCACACTTTTTGAAGCTAAGAAGTCTTTATCAAAAGATGAAAATGGTGAAAATGTTGATATTCATCTATACAGATCAATGATTGGTTCATTGATGTATCTTACTGCTTCAAGGCCAGATATTATGTTTGTTGTGTGTGTATGTTCAAGGTTCCAAGTTAATCTAAAGGTGTCACATCTACATGCTGTGAAGAGGATTTTTAAGTATCTTAAAAGTCAACCAAATTTAGGATTATGGTATCCTAGAGATTCAACCTTTGAATTAGAAGCTTACTCAGATAGTGATTATGATGGAGCTATCATGATAGGAAATCTACAACAGGAGGATGTCAATTCCTAGGTAGAAGACTCATATCATGGCAGTGTAAGAAGCAAACCATTGTTGCTACTTCTACAACTAAAGCTGAATATGTAGCTGTTGCTCATTGCTGTGGACAAGTACTTTGGATTAAAAATCAGTTGTTAGATTATGGGTTTAATTTCATGAACACCAATATTTACATTGATAATGAAAGTACTATATGCATTGTCAGGAATCTAATATTTCACTCCAAGACCAAGCATATTGAAATAAGACATCACTTCATAAGAGATGCCTATGACAAGAAGCTTATTCAAGTCTTGAAGATTCATACAGACAAAAATGTAGCTGATTTGTTGACCAAGGCATTTGATGCAAAGAGATTTGAATTCTTGGTAACACATATTGGTATGCTCAACCAATAGACTGCTGCATATGTTGAGGGGAGGTAACAGCTGTACAATTTTTATGCTAATTTTTATTGTATAGTCTATGTGTTTGTGTTTTTGATGTGATTCTAGGTTGATAGAAGAAGATAAAAGAGGTTATTATGATAGTGGAATGCATGAACTGGTCAAAATTGTGAGGTACCGTTATGGATCCAAGTACCGCTAGCACAAGTCTAAGTACCGAGTATGTTCCATGTACCGCTACATGTCCGTTGTACCATTAATGGTCTCTTTTGTAAATTTAGCGGTTTCTTCACGCTTGGGTTTGTTATTTACTTAAATACTTACTCCAATTACACAATTGATTCACCTAATCTTTTATTTTTATCTCTTGATTCTATAACCTTCTCTCTAATTTTTTGTTCATCAAGAATACTAATGGCTGCTTTACAAGTGATCTCTAAGCATAATTTGGTTGCGAATATTGCTTTGAATGATGACTCTCTTGGATTCCATGAGATTCTTGGATTCTTATCTCGAAGTCATGTTCATTTCGCACTCATTGTAAGTCCCATTGTCTTTGTTTCCATTGTTGAACAATTTTGGAACATTGATGTGGTAGGTACTCGATTTGATCAACCTTGCATTAAGGCTAGGGTAAATCATAGAAATGTATATGTCACTGAGGTACTACTAAGAGCTAGTTTGAGATTAAATGATGAAAATGGACTTAGTATGCCTAATAATACAGAGATACATGATGGCATTGCAGCCATGGGCTATGGAGGTGGTAGGAAAAGTCTTACTTTCTTTAAAGCTTTATTTTCACCTCAATGGAAATTACTTTTTCATGATACTATTCACTATTTAAGCTCTAAAAGTACATCTTTTGATCAAATTCCTGCTGCATTGGCATCAGCTGGTATTTGTCTAGCAAATAACAGGGTTTTTAATTTTTCAAGATTAATTTTTGAAGGCATGACTAGGAATTTGGAAGGAACTAAGAAGTTTTTTATGTATCCTAGATTCATTCAGACTTTAGTTAGTGACCAAATTCCTAACCTACCAGAGTTGACTGATACATGGGATGTTCTTACATTCACAAAGAGAATTTTCTCTTTCTTGACCAAACAAGGCAATACCTTTACAGGAACTGTTACACCATTGTTTGCTCACATGTTAGCCCAACCTGCCAACCAAGAAGGTGAGAAACTTATCAATGCTAGTGCTTCTCAGCAAACTCCTTCTAACCAGAGTTCCCACTCCTCAGAAGATTCTTAATCTTCTTTTCACAATATTGGTGATCCACCAAATACTTATGAGATGATCCATACACCTGCTGCTTCTATTGATGCTAGTGGTTCACCACCAGCACAAGCACCAGAGGTGGTGGATGTTGCAAATTTAACTGCTTTGTGTAATAGTTTGTCCCAACAGGTACATGTGTTGCAAAAGGAAAAACTTGTTCAAGACAAGAAAATTGATGAATTGGAAGCTAGCCTAATCAAGTTGAGGAACAAAGTATCACCTTAGATGAGGCAATATAGGTCTACTCAGAAGGCTGCACTTAAAAAGTAAAGATTCAGGAACCACAAGAAAAGGCAACTGAATGCAACCAAACAGGGGAGGAATTATGAAGAACAACCACCTTCTTCTGATAATCAAACAAGGATCTCTAGAAATGACATCAATTTTGAGTTGGATGATGATGTCATTGGGACTTATGAAGATGGAACTGGTTTAGAGACTGGTGTAGATGAACCTACAAACATGGAGTTTCAACATGATGAACCACAACCTACTCATGAGGAGCCATAAGTTGAAGAAATGATGGTAACTCAGCCAGTATCACCACAACTTCAAGTGAATTGGAGTACTTTCTATGAGAAGTTGGAGGAATTTAATATTCATATTTCTTGTATCTTCAACTCCACCACCACAAAGACAAATCTGGTTTCACAAGAAACAGTCTTTGCAAGTATTGTCCAGATCAAGAATGAGCAATGGATCAGACAAGACTGAAGAGGTCCAAGTTGAAAGGATAGCTTCGGTGGAAGAAAGGGTATCTGGAGGTACACAAGTGATTGAAGAAACACGTGTGTCTAATACTGGTGAAGTCAACATTGTTGAAGATCCAAGTACTACTAAGCCAACTAAGCCGACTGCAAGTATTGCTGACATTGTTGAAGACCCAAGTACTGCTAAGCCAACTAAGCTGACTGCAAGTACCGCTGGTGATCATCCTTAACTAGAAAGTCAAACTCCTTTTGGAGAGGATGAGACTTTAGCCCAAATATTGCTTGACTTAAGAGAATAGAATTCAGCTGAGAAAGAAAAACAAGCAGAGGCAGAGAAGAAGATACAACAAGAAGTTCTTGCCAAAAAGGATCAAACTAAAGGTAAGAAAGTTCAAGCTTCACACCCTACTAAAGTTATAGTTATTCAACAGCAAGCTGATGAGGAAAGACCTTCCAAGCTGAAGAAGAAGCTACCTAAAATTAATCCAAAGGATAAGGGGAAGAAGCAAATACTATCATAATCTGAAAATGAAAGTGATTCAGATGAAGATATCAGCAAAGTCATGTATAGATTTAATCAATTAGACCATGATGAGGAATATGATCTTAGGATGCAAGCTCATATTCGTGAAGAAGACTTGCAAGAAGAACTTGAAGCTAAGCAGCATTTGCTAGAAGCTCAGAGAATACAGCAAGAATGGAACATATAAGAGTATGATAGGATTCAAGCTGAATTACATGCAAGTGAGCTTTTTGCAGACTCATTGATAGCTGAAGAGAGAGATGCTTATTATGAAGAAGAGAAATCAAAACTGATTGATGATCTGGTAAGGGAGTAACAAAGATTCTTTGTTGAAAAGAGAAGAAGAGAAAAGATTAAGCCTCTAACTACCATGCAGATTAGGAATCAAATGATGACATTTCTCAAGAAAGTTAAGGGTTTCACTCATATTCAGCTGGTCAAAAAGAACTTTGAACAAATCAGGACTTTGTATGAACAACATAAGAGAACTGAATTGAATTTTGTTGAGATTGGATCCGAAGAAGATAGGATAGCTGTTGAAAAAGCTAGAAGACATCTGCAACAACAAAGGAAATTTGGAAGTGCTCCTAGAATTGAGCCAAGTACTGCTGAACCTACAACTACATCTCCAACTATTAAGACTACTTATGTGAGAAAGAATAGAAAGGAGAAGGTAAGTTCAAAAGAGGAAGAGACTGCTCAAAGAATGAATGAAGGGGATAAAGCTCAAGATGTTGCTCAGACTGAAAATGTACAAGCAGCACATACACAGTCAACAGTACATACAGAAGAAACGGTACATACAAACTTGGAAGAAGGTTCAACAGAATTTGAAGGAACATCCAAGGGTGTTAAGAGGAAAAGATCAAGAAAGAGGAAGCAGAAAGCCAAGAAGGCTAAGTCAATAACAGAAGATAGTGATGATGATGATGAGAGCTTGAAAAGTACTTGAAGATAGTAAAATTTGAAGATCAATGTATTGATACAGAGATTTTTAGAAAGAGATCATCTATTGCTAGATGGATATACTCTATGGATCAAGGACTGGAAGCTCATGGAATTCAAAGAACTGATGGCACAACAAGAAGATTCAGACTTTTGGAATATATTCTTCACATTCTTGACAGACAAGATATTCAAGATCTTTTCAGGTTAGTTCAAGAAACCAGTGCAGGTAAAACGGAAGTATCACTATTATATAGGGAATTCCTCTTCATGTATGAACCACACAACTGTGATCAAGAAGTATTGAAGGAATTAGAGAATCGGGTTCCTAGTTACTGGAGATATTATAGGTCACGTGGATTGCATATTTTGGATATAGATGATGTTACTTACTATATGCTACAAGAGAAGATTTATCCATTTAAACGAAGATTGTTGGAAAGAATGTTGGAACAACAATTACAAGTTACAAAAGAATCTGTTGATGCTTTGGAGTTGATCAGAATGGTTAAACAACAAATCAAGGATCTGAAAGATGAGGAAGAAGCTGAGAAAGAGCCTTAAGTGTTTGACTTTCAGTCACACTTCACAAATGGTTCTCAGGTCACCATGTCTAACACACATAAGAACTGGCTAGTCCATAAGCAAACGGTTTGTGGTAAAGACTTCTCAAATCCGTTGAAAGCTGGTAGTCTGCTAAAAACTATATGGTTCTGACTCATCTTGTTTCGAGACAAAGAGTTGGCTAGTTCTAGACAAACGGTACTAGGTAAAGACTTCATCAAATCCGTTGATGGTTGACAATTTACCAAAAATTGTAGGGTTATCAGTACACCTTATTCTTCATGAATAAACTATTGGCTATTCCAGAGTGTACGGCTAACTGGTAAAGAATATATCAAATCCGTTGATAGCTGGTGATTTGCTAAAAATCATGAAGCCAATACATAATGGTTTTTGTTGTTAACTGTTTTATTTCAGGTATGAAGATTGCAAGAAAAGAAGTATTCAAGAAGAAAATACTTAGAATGTTTTGTCTCATCAAATCAAGACTGAAGTTCATGATTCAGAGTTCATAGATTTAACTAAAGAAGACAATTATTGTTGCTGCAAAGAGAATTGAATGTTTACAAGACACAAGAAGATCATAAGTTGAAGACAAAGATGATGTTCATGATGTTTGCAGATTATCTTATTAGAAGAAGATCTACATTGAAGTGTTTGGCTACATTCAGTTGGATACAAATACAAATTACCAAGTTCAACCCAAGGATGAAGGAAAGACTGAAGACATGTATTCTGAATACATCCAGTACAAAGAGAAACAAGAAGACAACAAGTTATCATTCTTGTTTAGGGGAGGATTATTGGGAATTATTGTTAAGTGTCAAGTACCGTTAGTGTTATTGAAGTACTGTTAGTATCTTTCAAGTACCGTTAGTGTTAACGCGGTACATAGTAAGTACTGCTACTTATAAAGTAAGTACTGCTATATTGATTGGGACGAATATATCTTTGTATAAGATATGTCATAGTTATAGTTAGAGTATATCTTATGTGATATACTTAAATAGTTAGAATTTTGATAATATATCGTCTGCGATATAGTTATCTTTATAGAATATTATTGTAACACCCCATTTTGGAAATGGAATATTACGCATATCATGGCGTGTCATCAAAGCATACAAGGATAAATGTCTAAGCATTATTCAACCATAAAAGGGAAATACCGGAATCAAACATCGGTATCCCAAAGTAAAGCTCATCACACACAAACATAAATACTGTAAAAGGAAAGGACGAAACAATGTCCATAGCAACTGTATCAAAGTAAAGGAAATGCATAAAGTAAAGAAAGACAGTAAAGCTTCCAGTCCATATGCACCTACGTTTGAGATCTACGAGCGTCCCTGAGTACCTGCCGTTTTGGGAACATGAAAAGGAAAACGGCTGAGCAAGACGCTCAGTGCACGGATGTACAATAAAGCATGATATAGGATAAGCATGTAACATATAACAGCGGAAGACTAAGTACTGAGTAAACTGGTTAAGTAACAAGAAAACTGGTTTTATAGTTTGAAAAGCCTTATGTTTAACTTGTGAAAACTGTTTTAACATATATATATACCATAGCCCATATAGGTCATGAAAAGGTCACGTGCATGAATACTTGGAGGGGTGACCTCATCATGCTGATTAGAGGGGATGCGTCTAATCAATATACTGGTTTGGGTAGGAGGGATCAGCTCCTTGTGAAGGGTGCAAGGCACACACCACATTCACCATGATAAACTGAATAAAACATGTAACTAGGATGCACCCATACGCCCCACCTGATATAATAATATGGCCAAAACTGAAAGGGACGCCACGAGCAATCACTCCGCCGTGGGGAAGTCATAACATCGGTGCCTCCAATGCTATGGTTATGGTACCTCCATAACTAGGTGAAACTGGTCATGCTTGTATATGGCTATAGTTTATGCTAAATTAACATAAGCAGTTCAAAACAATAAAACAAATGCTGGGGAAAACAGTTGGCTGCATACGGGGAAATCCTAATAAGGAAGGAATGTCCATACTGAAAGGACGGGAATCCGTACCTCAAGTCCAGTGAAATGAACGGAAGAAAGACTCCTACTTCTGGATCACTAACGCTACATGAATACACACGTGTATAAGTATCGATTTACTGATTACGTACTGGGTTTTGTGTCTCATATTAGCTGATTTGGTATATTTTAGGTCCTGGTTCACTGTTTAAAGCCTTAAACTGTGTTTATCTAGTGTTCTTATTAATCTGATTAAGTATTACTGATGTTTCATGTATTAATATACATACTGTATAATAATAAGTAACTTTCCAAAAATAGCAGGTTTCCAAAAATAGAAAGTTTCCAAAAATAGAAAGTTTCCAAAAATAGAAAGTTTCCAAAAATAGAAAGTTACCAAAAATAGAAAGTTTCCAAAAATAGAAAGTTTCCAAAAATAGAAAGTTTCCAAAAATAGAAAGTTTCCAAAAATAGAAAGTTTCCTAAAATAGAATTTACTGCTTAAAATAGATTAGTTTCTAAAAATAGAAAGTTTCCAAAAATAGATCAGCTGCCTTAATTAAATAAGTTTCCATATATAGAAAGTTTCCATGATTAGATTAGCTGCCTGAAATAGATTGATTTCCATATATAGAAGGTTTCCATAATTAGATTAGTTGCCTTATTTAATTAAGTTTCTATAAATAGAAGTTTCCATAATTAGAATTAAGCTGATTCCATAAGCTAACATATAAGTCTAAGTGTTATAAGCTTATTCTTAAGTCATATGATATAGTGTATAGTTTAATTATTATTTCATGTATTTTAATTAAACTATAGGTTAAGCATTTTAATTAAAGTATAACATGTTTTAATTAAAATGAAATGAAAATACTTAGGTTAAAATATGTATTATTATCATTAATAATATAACCTAAGTCATGTCTAAATTAATTAATTATAGGCATGTTTTTAATAATTAATTAATTATAACTTATAACATAAAATACTTAGGTTAAATTAATGTCATGATAAACTAATAATAAAAATAACCTAAGTCATGATTTAATTAATATTTCATGTTATTAATTAATTATACCCTAAGTTCATGATTCATAAAAATTACATGTAACATAGATCATGATTTTAACCAACGAACCATGAATCGGGCATGAATTCGACACCGTACCCCGGGCCAAACCCGGGGCACACGTGTCTCCTTGCTGCCGTGGGTCCCACATGAGCCAACCAAGACCAATTGTGGTCTTGGTGGTGGCGGCAATAGCAAACCAAACCCCCCCTCGGGTTTGTTTGCTAGGCGGCCAAAAACCAACACCCTTATAAACCATTCTTTGATTTTAATTAATACCAAAACATGTTAGATCAATGATTAATTACCTTGTTTTTATAAGAAAAATAATAACATGTTCATGAAAATAATCAAAGATTAAAAGAATTAAAAGAATTAAAAAGAAGGGTTAGAAAGGTATACCACTATGTAGCTTAGAAAAAGGATGAACAAACACGGTTTCTACACTTGTTTTTAAGATCAAAATCAAACAAATCACCTCCCTATGGTGGTGTAAAGGTGGCGGCACCAAGAGAGCAAAAAGGAGAGGAGAAAAACTCTTTTAGGGTTTTTGTGTTTATTTCTTGAAAATGAAAAGTGTAAACATGTTTTACTCTTTACCCCCCTTTACTTGTAAAGTCCATGGGCTAAGCCCATTTCTTGTTGTGTGCCGTGGGTATGGGGCCCCACATGGGGTACCCGTACCTTTCTCGTGTCCCGATGTTTCGTGTTCGTTCGTGGTTAAACGTGCTCGTGTTTAACGTGTTTCTGTTTCTTTTAACGTGTCGTTTATCGTAAACTTAACGCTCGTAAATATATTATAAGTATTTACGTAATTATTTTAGTTAGTATATTAAATGGTGATCATGATTTAATTATGTTCACGTGATATATTTATTAACTGTTTATCATGAGGTCGTACGTAATCGATACTTGTCATGTCATACACGTATGCACTTGCTTGATTATTAGCACATGAATGTGATCAATACTACATGAGGTAAGTTTTAATCTAGGACGTACGATCTTAAGGGCACTATTCATGGTAAAAGCATGCGGGTTTTACAATTCTAAGGTTTCTAGGGTTCCTTACTCTATAAAAGGAACATAGGTACAATGTCATTCATGTACCTCATTCAAGTCGATTAATAAGAGAATCGAATGGTTAAACGTAATTCTGTTCTTCTGTACTTCATAAGTTAGATTCCGCATACCTTATATAGCTTGAGTAAGAGTTCTTAAAGTGTTTTAGTTTGATTACAAACTACTATACTAGTTCTTAAGAGAATATAGATCTAATCAAAAGGATCAACACGTTTTGAAAGTGAGTTGAAGCTTTAAAAATCCAGCATTAGATTCGTGACAAGAATGATTATCTACATTATTCACATGTTCAACAATATTCACAGAGAGATCATGCACATCATCACATTTATTCACAGCAGATGTAATCTCAAAAGCACATTCAATAGTTACAACTTGCATCACATCGATAGACACCACTTTTTCCAAGAATCGGTCATATTCGGACAAAATCTTTTCTTTCTAAATTAAATGTTGCTCATAAGCATCATCCATTTCATGGAAAACTTTTTGAACTTCATCCATTTCGAAATTAAGATTGTCCCCGAGATCTAGAAAACCCTCTTTAATATTGTTTACAAACGGAACGATCTCTTTCTCAAACACCATTTTCATGTGTTTGTAAGCCTATTCTCCGGCGGTTTGAGTCGTTGAAGTCGTACATTCCTTGATTACCTTGTCAAATCCGGTAAGGTATCGTCTAATCTCTTTCAAGCTTAGAAATATTGTACTTACCGGTGGAAGACCCTTTGGAATTTCCTTAGGTTCATTCGGGTTGACAAGTGTAGGAAATATACTAAGGTTTTCTCTAGTAGACATGTAAATTTGGTGTATGGATAAATTCCCTTTGTATATTAAAGCGAGTTCTAAAATCTGTTTTTGCATTCTCTTCATTAAGTTGTTCATAATCATACTTAGGATATGTAAAAATCACTTTTGACCGATTCTCTTCAAAAAGTGACATATTCTCGGATGATTCCGGAAACACAATCGGATCTAAGACCAATCCTAACTTGGTTGTATCATAAAGTCGTGGGTTGTGGTTAAAAGCTTGCTTTGCATAACCCGGGTTAGGTGGTAAGTCTGTTAGACGCAATAGAGTAAATTCCTTAAAAGATGAATGAAACAAGTGTACTAGATGTGAAGCGGAGTATTGTTTTAAAAGCAAAAATTCAGTCTTTTTAATTTTCTCAGACGCCTTAGTTTCCGTTTCAACCCTTTTAGACTCGATAATTTTGAAATCCGTTTGCAGTTTTTGAAAATTATTAACGACTGACTCTTTTTCTTTAAGTTCTTTTGAAAGATTTGCTCTTAAACTTTCAATTTCTAGAAAATTATCCATTTGGACTTTCCTAAACCTATCAAATTCTAGATTGGTTAAGGTATTGGTCAACGGAGTTAATTCCAAGGTTTTAACCATTTCCTTATACAAAGCAAGCTTGGCAGATAATGTCTGATTAACACCTAGGGTTTCAAGGACCGCATTATTCATTTGGCCAAGCATAGATGCCGACACCATAAGCAAACCTTGTTGAACAGACGAATTTGTAGACGTAATAGCTCCCGGTTGTGTTTCACTCAAAGTCTGGGGACTTGCATTGATATTGCTATCATTGTTTGTCTCCTCGTTTGAATTACTAACCATCGGAGGTTGTTTCGGATACTCAGAAACTTGCTCAACTTGATAAGGTACAATACTAGTATCATTGGCAGTATTTGGTACCTCAGAGATTGTATCAGCCCCATAAAGTGAAAGATTTGCCATGAGAGCTGCCTTGGCGGTATTGAGGTCATCACAGTCTGAATCGTATGCATCAAGATCATCGCATTGATATGCTGCATTGTTGGTAGAAGCTACTGTGAGTCCTTCAGTATCCACAACTCCTGGACCTGCTAGAAATGCTAACTCCTCTTCATCGAGCTCTCGACCTTGTGCTTGAGCATTAACCAAGTATATCTTTTCCTGAAACCATGTACCATCCCTCTTCCTCTTTGGTTGCTTACACTGCCGAGCCATGTGTCCTTCCCCTTTGCAGTTATAGCAGATGATCATTTTCACTTTGCTAGTGTTATTTCCCCTTGGAGCAATGTTAAATGGGCGTGCACTAGTATTGGATGAACTTGGTCTCCCCTGAATTGGTTGCACAGTAACTCTGCCATCTAGGATTGTAGCTTGTTGACGAGAGTTAGAAGAATTCCTCAACTGATTGTTTATTGGAGATGGTCCTCTGTAACCTCTTTTGTTCAACGTTTGAGTGATGTAAGCAGACATTTGTGCAAGTATATTAGTAGGATTATCCCCTTGTCTGAACTTAAAACTAGAACCTCATCATCACACTAGAAAACTGGTGCTGGTTGAGCTACGTACACACTTGAAGGAGTACTGACATGTTGTGAGTAATGGGGTTGAGGAACTTCATGTTGCTGGTAAGTGATGGCAGGATTTGTTGGTGGTTGATAAGGAGAGTATGGTTGTGATGATAGTGTTGGTTGCTAATATTGTTGCTGATATGATGTAGGTGGTTGTGGTAAGATCGAATATTGTGAAAAGCTTGGAGTCTGAAACATGGGCTTGTGATAAGATTGTTGTCCCATAGCATAAGGAGTGTTGTTATACGAAAATGTTGGATGATTTGCCATTAATGCTAATGGTTCAGAATAAGATCCTTGAGACATGCGTTTCTGGAGCACATGTTTCTCGTGTTGCTGCAAGAAAGCATAAAGTTGATCTAAATTTGATTTATGCAAATCCTGAATCAATTTAACATCAGTGACATATTGGCTCCACTGTGGGGGTAACGTGTTCAAGAACTTGGTGTTGATTTGAGACTGAGCAATCGTGAGATTATACACATTCAAATCATTCATCAATGTAGTAAAGCACCAGTAGTAGTCATGAAGTGTTTCCCCTGGAATGTATGAGAACCTATCAAACAAGTCATAGAGTTGACACTCTCATTCCTGCTTGGAAAGTGAAGTCCCTTGTAACAAAACCGTTAAGCGATCCCAAAGTTCCTTTGCTACCTTATAATTGCTTACCATACGATAAATATAATGTGGAAGAGCTTGCTTGATGGTCTGAACGGCCTTGTCATCGCATCGGCAATGATTTGATTGGCAGCCGTTAGTTCATGAAATAGCCTTGGTCTAGTCACATTGTCTACAGTAACTTCACCCCAATCGAGTGGTCCTTGCCTAATGGATTAAACCATGAGTCTCCCACTGGGTCTACCCATAATATAAAACATCATGCGACCTTGCCATGCGTCAAAAAGCTCTTTGATAAGCAACGGTGGACGGGTATCGGTACCCGAGATGATAGAAAAGTCAGTAAGCGATGTCATTGTTGGCATGTATGAATGTGAATTCATTTTTGATCCCTTGAATAAAGATTACCAAATTGATCGAGAAATGAAATAAGGTTATGTGTTTTAATGTTTTTTAAACAAATATGTTGTTATCTTTAGGTTGTGTGTTTTTGTGAAAGTTGCAATGTCGAAAAATCCTTTAAGTTGTGCAAATTTTATCTCAATACCCAAATTAATTCTATCTCAATGTCAAATCTCAAAGTTGTCGTAATGCTCAAACTTAGTCCTTCTCAATGCCAAAAACTTAATCCCTTCGAAATGTGATCGGAATGTGATCGGAATGTGATCGGAATAAGTGATCGCAATGTAGTGATCGCAATATATTGATCGTAATGTAGTGATCACAATATAGTGATCACAATGTAGTGATCGCAATATATTTATAGCAATGTAGTGATCGCAATATATTTATCGCAATGTAGTGATCGGTATATAGTGATCGCAATGTAGTGATCACAATATAGTGATCGCAATGTAGTGATCGTGTAGATTTGTAAATCTATGCTTATGTTTTTAGAGAGAGAAAGAGATAGAGAGATGGTGGATTTCACACTTTAGAGAGAGAAAGTTAAAAGGAACTATGTGTAAAATAATGAAAACCACACCCCTCTCCATCAAAGGAGAGGGTTTATATACCCAAGCCTTGTAATGGGCTTGGGTTTACACGTTTGGGCCGGCCTACACAAGTTGTAGGCTAGGCTTGAACTTGTTTGTTAAATAACGAAAGTTAACTAAACTACGAGCTATTACATGGACTATTAATGGAGTGACCGATCCTTCTTAATACGTAAAACGTATTTCCAACAATCTCCCCCTAAGGGAGGTCACTCCAAACAAGGGCGTTACCCGAGTTACAATAATGAAATAAACCTAGCATACTATGCTTGTCTTGAGCTCGTAGTCTTCGTCTTTCTTTTCTTTTTCTTTTTAGGTGAACATGCTGATGTGATCTTTGATATCCGTCTTGAGCATTAATCTCTTGCCTTGATCTCGTGCATCCATCACTTGTGATCTTTGCCTTTTCGTGACGCCATGTCCCACATACTTATACCTTCGTAATTCTTGAAAGCTTCAGAGTTCGATACAGCGGAAGACTTAAATTTTAGGCTTTCTTGAATTAAATGAGATATTAAGTGCATAAAGTATAAGCATGCGGGGATGACTTCTTCTTGGATCCCGCAACGCCACCGTCTTCAAATGCCGCAACATAAGTAGACACGAACGAAATGGATTTGAACATTTCATTCTAATTCGGTAGCATTTTACCTCCGGTCGGTGAAGACCGTTGGACGATATTAGATATCGTACCCGTGACGGATAGTTTCAATTAAGTAACTTCCTGACAGGATTTCGCGGGTAAACCCGTTCTCTTTACTCGACCGTCCAAAGCTGACTGCGAACGTAAAGAGTGAATCATTTGGATAAAATTATCCGCATGATTTGAAGCCGTCAATTCATGTTCCTGGAACAAGTGAAATTCAATTAAGAACCGCACCATCGTTGCTTTCCAGTTGTCACGAGCTTGATTCGTATAGAATCTTGCAAGTTACCTACCAAGTGCTGTTTGAGGTTAACACTAGAAGGATTTCCACTCATCACTGTGAACACTAAGGTATCACTCTGAGTGTTCTGGCAAGATCACTAAGATATTGCGTAGAGGCCTGGAACGTGTTTATATTCAGTTAAGAATTAAACAACTGTTGCTTTCCAGTTATCACAAGTTTGATTCATAAAGAATCGCACAAGTCACCTACCATGAGCTTTTTGATATTCGCTCAAGAAGGATTTCCATCTTCATTGTAAATACTTTCGTATTACTCGGATGTTCAGGCAAGATCATGAAGATTTTGCGTAGGACTCTTAAAATCTTTCTTACTTTTCACAGTGTGTGAAGAAGCAAGGAAATATGAAAGTGTGTCCTAACGAGATATTTGATGATCTCAAATGGCTCTAGACTCGATCGTGCATTTGGGATTTTAGTGATCGGAGGCTGGAGAGGAGTGCCACCTTTTCAATACCAATTTATTCGGAGTGAATAAATCAATAGATAATGTGTTGTCTCCGTGTGATTAAAGCAAATACCTTTTGAGAGATATCTGAGTTAGCTGGGATGGGTTGTGCATTGCATCACTGGGTCCATGATGTCTGTCTTCAATATCGAGAATCATTAAAATGATCTCAATAGCATATGTGTTGACCCGGTTTCTGCCTAAAGTTGTAAGGAGGGCTTCTTTCTTTACACCCTTTATCTTTACAATTCTTTTTCATTCTTCAACCCCTTCAATGCTTACCAATACGTCATAACTAGCACCTTGTTGTGATTGTTCCAGTGCTAACTTAAGTACTTGGTCGGCATTCAGCTACGTTCACAATCTTTCTCCAACTTTCCTAAGGACTACTATTTCTAGCTATGGAATGTCCTTGGGAAGATTCCTCCGGTTCTGGAAGAATCATAGGACTTAACCTATCCTACCATCCTTATGTCACCACAATCTTCATCGTCGTGAAATAAATGGGTTTTGGGTAAGTATATGTCACCATGAAAATCCATTTTGATATGCAAATCCATTTTGCTCCCCCTTAACATATGCCACGATATTCAAAAACATTTCGCACATGTCGGGATGAGCCAGCACATTAAGTTAAACCATTTGTGATAATATCCCATATTAAATCACATTTTCTCCCCCATATTAAAAATATTAACCCAATCGATGTTTTTAATATCAATTGATTTAATGTTGTTTTAACAAAGGTTTTGGGAAGAAAAATGCAAGTCCATTTTATCTTCATGATATCAAACGCATGAGATATGAAAGCGATTTGTAACATGATCACATATTCACCATATTAAAAAAGAATTGACAAGGTTGGACCTGATAGATGAGAACATCATATGATAAGATCAAATGGTTCGTGTCAGCATATGTTGGTCGCCTCGTCATATCTGAAGTCATCTCTTAACACCACGTGTACGATTGGTATTGTTGTCTTGACACCAGTTAGTGAGCTTGGCACGTTCGGCATCGAAGATTCTGAATGCTTGACAATTGCTCCCCCTCAATTGTTGACCCGTGTTCTATCGAAAGAGCTGTAGTCGTCAGTTGAGTAGTCGCATCGTCGAGTATGTAGATACCAATTGTAGATAGCAATGGTTGTAGAGATGATAGCTTCATAAAAACAAGACTTCTCTTGTTTTAACAAATAAATGCACTAAAACGTACATAGATTTGTGTTAGACCAAGTTATAAAGTAAACTTGATCCCTTACAAGGTTTTAAAGTAAACCTTGCCCGAGAAAATTAATTCCCGTTGTTGAGCCAAAGCTTTCATAAGAAATACTTGACTTTAATGTGAAAACCGGGTTGCAGTCAGAAATAACTACAAGCCATATAGGCATGTTTTATGAAATATTTACAACTTTTGTATGAACTCTATTTATGGCGCCGTGTCAATATTAATCAACATTTCTAAGGCCGTAAATATTATCGTACCAAAAGACATGCCTTTGAAAAATAAAGTAAAAATATTTTTGGATTTTTCTGAATTTTTCAATTTTTATGGTTTTTATATGGTTTTATATTTTTGTATTTTGCTTTTGTGGATAAAAATATAAACAATATATACAAATGATCACCAAGGATACGGAGAATAGTTTTACCAAGACTATTCTTTCGCTTCATCTGCTAGTTCCTTTAGAGTCTCGGGCGAGAAGGTTCTCATTCCAAGCTTGTCGGCCAAAAATTCAATTCGAGCGCGATCTAAAGCTTTCGTGAAAATATCCGCCAATTGATACTCAGATCGGACAAAGTAAAGCTCGATTACTCCATTTTCCACTTGCTCCTTGATGAAGTGGTAGCGAATGTCAATATGCTTCGACCGGGAGAATTGAACGTTGTTGCAGCATAAGGCAATTACACTCTTGTTGTCACAGTACGTCGGAATCTTGTTGAAACCTAGACCATAGTCGGTTAATTGCGATCTCATCCAAAGAATTTGAGCACAGCAACCGGACATAGCTATGTATTCTGCTTCCGTACTTGAAATTGCAGCACTTTTCTGCCTTTTTGATGCCCAACTGATTAATCGATCTCCTAGTAGTTGCAAAGTTCCACTCGTGCTAAGCCTTGTATCTTGACAACCTGCGTGATCCGCATCTGCATATGCCATTAGTACAATAGAAGAGTCCTTCGAATACCAAAGTCCCCGATTAATGGTTCCTTTAAGATATCGAAAGATCCTTTTAACAGTAGCTAAGTGTAACTCAGTAGGCCTAGTTTGATACCTGGCACACATACATATAGCAAACTGAAGATCAGGTCGACTGGCTGTGATATACAGAAGAGTACCGATCATTCCACGATAAAGTGTCGGATCAACGGTAACTCCATGTGGATCTGCATCAAGCTTAGATTTCTCCACCATTGGAGTGTCCACGGGGTCGCAAGATTCCATCTTATATTTCTTAAGCAATTCAAGGGCATATTTGGATTGATTAATAAAGATGCCTCTGGGACTCTGAGATATCTGAAGACCTAAGAAGAATGATACCTTGCCCATCATTGACATCTTAAACTTGGAAGACATGAGTGTCCCAAACTCATCCGATAAGGTTTGGGTCGAGGCTGCAAATATAATATCATCAACATATATTTGTACCATAATCATATCTTTACCTCGTTTCTGAATGAACAACGTGGGATCCACCTTGCCTTTTGCGAAGCCTTGAGTAATGAGGAATTGTGACAATAGATCATACCATGCGCGTGGAGCTTGCTTCAACCCATAGAGAGCCTTCTTAAGCTTGTACACATGATTAGGATAATTAGGATTCACAAAACCATCCGGCTGTTGAACATAGACTTCTTCCTTGATTTCACCATTAAGAAATGCCGTCTTCACATCCATCTGATAGACGATCATATTCATATGGGATGCATAAGCGAGGAATAGTCTAATACCTTCCAAACGGGCAACAGGTGCAAAGGATTCCATAAAGTCGACGCCCAATAATTGCTTGTATCCACGAGCTACTAGTCGAGCTTTGTTTTTCAATTCCGCCTAACTCATCGAGTTTCACCTTGTAAACCCATTTCAAAGTGAGTAACTGCACTTGATCCGGGCATGGGACAAGTTCCCAAACATCAAGACGTATGAATTCGTTAAGTTCTTCTTGCATACCTTCTATCCAACAGGATTGAGTAAAATCTTGTTGCCAAGTCTTAGGTTCAACTTCAGTGAGAAAAGCATCAAAGTGACAAAACATTGCACTTTCTTGTAACTGACTTCGTGTGGATACCGGAAGATTAGGGTCACCAATAATAGAATCTATAGGATGATCCTTTGTCCACTTGCTGTCATGTTCATGAATCCGTGGATTGGAGTAAACTGTAGAAGGAACTTCCTCTGTGGTGGATGACCCGGCTTGATTAGGGTCGGGAATAGGTACACCAAAGAATGGAAGTTCACGCATTTGAGTGAATTCCAAATCGTGATCATCATCATCCTCTTCATCATCAATAGGCATGACATGGGTAGTTGAAACATGTGTTGGTTGAGAATTACTTGTTGAAGGTATATCTTGACCAATTGTAGGTGCAGATGTATCTGATTGTGCAACGGTTGTTGGAGCGACAACTTCGGTTACCAGAGCTATTACCTCAGGTTCTGGAGAAACCATACTTGGAGGAGTAAAGAATTCATCAAAGAACGTTTGAAACAACGTATCCCATTCCTTCCTAGTAGGTGGTGTAAATGATGATGAAGTAGGGTTGTTTGGGACAAGACCAGAACTAATATTACTGGGTCCCATTTCATGAAGTGCGGGTTCAGAGCTGCTTTGCTCAGAAGCCATTGCTGTCAGCTCATCAAAATCAACATTCATAGTTTCAAGGATTTTGCGAGAGTTACGGTTGTAGATTCGGAATGCCTTCTTTGCGGGTGCGTAACCAATGAAAATACCAATATCAGCCTTTGGTTGAAGTTTTCCCAAATTGTCACCATCATTGTTTGGATAGCAAAGAGAACCAAATACATGAAGATAGGATAAATCTGGTACTTTTCCATGGAGAAGCTCATAAGGTGTTTTACCATGGCGTTTACGAATTAGTGAACGGTTTTGGGTGTACACTGCTGTAGATACTGCTTCTGCCCATAAAAACAATGGAGCCTTTGCATAAATTAACATCGTTCGAGCAGCTTCCATAAGTGTACGATTTCGCCTTTCAACGACACCGTTTTGTTGTGGAGTGCGTGCAACGGATGTTTCATGAGATATGCCAACTTCTTCATAATAATCACGCAAAATTTGATTCACAAATTCGGTTCCATTATCTGTACGAATGCGTCGGACAGTAGTGTTCAGACGCACTTGAATCATCTTGAGAAATCTGATGATGAATTTAGGTGCCTCATTTTTTTCTTTAAGAAATTTCACCCATGTAAACCGAGAGTAATCATCGACAATGACGAGGATGTACTTTTTGCCACTAAGACTTTCAATACGCATTGGTCCACAAAGATCCATATGCAACAGATAAAGTTTCTCTTGGTTGGTGTCTTCCGTCTTGGGTTTGTAAGATTTCTTAGTGCTTTTCCCCATTGTACACGCGGAACACAAATGATCCTTGTGAAATGATAATTTAGGAAGACCATGAACAAGTTCGTTTTTCGCCAAGTGGTTAATAGCGTCAAAGTTAAGATGAGATAACCGTCGATGCCGTAACCATGACTTAGTCTTCGATGCTTTGGAGAGAAGACATACGGGAGAAGCGGCCATCATGTCTTGTAGAGACAAAGTATACAAATTATTCCCTCGAGTACCTTTTAATAAATCAACCCCTTCCAAATTACGAATGAAGCAGGTATGCTCTCGAAAAGCAACTTCTAGGTTTGCATCACAAAATTGTCCCACAGAAAATAAGTTGTGACCGAGACCTTCCACATAATACACTCTTGAAATTATAACATTCCCAATATGATATTCACCATAACCAATTATCTTTGCAATATGATCATTTCCAAATCGAACCGTACCAAGAAACTTGCTGACGAAATTTCTAAGCTGAGAGCGATCTCCGGTCATATGCTTGGAGCAACCAGAGTCCAAATACCAGAGAACAATTTGGACCACCTGTTTTTAATAACAACAGTAGACAATGCATTGGAAACTATTGGTTCCGGAGTGTTAGCAGATACAGATATAGAATTATCAGAATTGCTAACATTTTTGAGATCCTTAGATTTCCTGCATTTTCTAATGTGAGTTTTAGCACTAACAGGTTTTACTGTTCCAACTTTCTTAGGTTTTGGATTATTCGCGGGCACTACAGTGGGAGTAGACCTATTTAAAGGGCACTTGGTTCCTACGGTAGTGTCGGTGTTCCTAGTTAAAGGACACGCTTGTGTTTTGGTAGCCTTGGTACTCCTAGTTAAAGGGCACGCTTTCTTCGCTGTAGTGGGAGTGATCCTAGTCAAAGGGCACATATTTCCTACTATAGTGAAAGTTCTACCAGTGGGGCGCCACATCCAGCCAACTTGGGTTAACACTTTCCCAGTCGGTTTCCATTCTAATCCATTTTTCCGGGCATGCATCTCATTCACATGGTCAATAAGGCAAGAATCATGACGACTAGAAAACATACATTCATTCCAATTCCAACATTTTAAATTAGAATTCACAGTAGGCTTAGAACGCTGCACAACCGCAGAGCCTTTAGGTTTAGCTACATGATTCTTTTTATTCAAAACGGAAATAACATTCCTATGATAGGCTTCTACTTTCTTCTTCACTTGACTACTAAATGGGGGCAAGATCCTATCATTCTTCTTGTTTCTTTTAAGCTTAGATCTTTGAGCCTTAGTAGTGGTGCTTACTCATGTAGAAGGCAACACGGGAATATTAGAAGCTGGTTTTGATTCCGCCTTATCTTTAGTGACCAAAGTTTGAGATGGTTTAGTCCTAGGGCCCTTGTTAAGTGGTGTGACGGCTATAAGGTTCCTTTTGATTGCACTAGAGGACGATGCTGAGATAGTGGCTGCGTTATCCACAACATTCTTACCTTTTAGAGTTCGAAGTGTTTCCTTTAACTCAGCCAAGACCAGATTCTTATCACAAATTTGTTCTCTCAAATCAGATATTTCCACCGACTTTCGATTCAATTGTTCAATCAATGATTGATTCTGTGCAGTGGTATCAACACATGCGGGCTTTACTGAATCGAAGAGTCATGTATTTTTCTGTTTTAAGTTATCAACTTTGGACAAAATCTTGGAAACTCGATTATCTAGATCAAGTTTAAAATTCTCAGCGGCCTCAAGTACGTTCACACAGTTAAGCTCCTTAGATTTCTCTATGTCTATCGACAAAGATTTAGCAACCTTGCCACTTGGCTGACGCTGTTTTGATTGTAAATTCAATCGAAAATTCTTTTCAAAGTTTGCATCATCGATATTAACACCTTCGAATGACGTTTCAAAGATTTCTTGAATAAATTGTTGCTTGCATTCAAGCGAAATACAATGTGTTTGAATCTCATCAAAACGTTTTGAAAGCGATGAATATGAATCTTGAAGCTTTAAAAATTCAGCGTCAGATTCGTGACAAGTACTATCTACCACAGTATCCACAGATTCAACATTATGCACAATAGAATCATTATCAACACTTGTATTCACACAGACAGTAACTATATCATGAGACATCACTTGATTCAGAAGCAGATCATTATGGCGTGAAACTCGTTCTATTTCAAGTAAACTGTTTTCATAAGCATCTTCCATTTCATTGAAAACACGTCTAACTTCTTCTATTTCCAAAAACAAATCTTGATCAATATTACGAAGACAAGCTTTAACATTGTTTACAAACGGAACAATTTCATCTCGAAACGCAGCTCTAGTGTGCTTAAAGTTCCATTCACCTTCCGTTATGGCAGTGGCCGTCGTACGTTCCAAAATGACCTTGTCAAAATCGGCTAAGTGTTGGTGAACCGTATTTAAGTTAACGGACGCCTTACTTACCGGTGGAATTAACTTCGTTAAATCCTTTTTGACGAGTGTAGGAGACGTACTAGGAATGTTTTCCTTTGACAAACTTTGGGGCACAAGAACTGTTAATTCTGCTAATTCCTTTTGTAAGCGAATGCGTGTCTTTTTCGAAAATTGACCTTTGTTATGTTGATCATAATCAATTGTATGGAATTTTGAAAGCATTTTAGAATGAGTTTCATCCCCAAGTGATTGTGTCTCCTCAGTACTACGAACAAAAGGTGCTTCTTTCGATTTTCCAATTATGGTCATGTCATAAAGACCGGGAATATATTCCTGAGCTTGTTTTGCATAACCGGGATTAGGTGGTAAATCTTGAAGACGTTTAAGTTCGAATTCTTTAAATGATTTAGTTAAAAGATGAATCTTTTCTGTGGAAGCGTATTGTTTTAAAAGCTGTTGTTCTTTGAATTTAAGAAGTTTGGTAGCATTAATTTCCGATTCAACCTTTTTAGACTCGAGAGTTTCGAAATCCATTTTAAGTTTCTGAAAATCATTGACAACCGACTCTTTTTCTTTTAATTCATTGGAAAGATTAGCTTTTAATGATTCTATTTCTTTCAAGTGTTCAATCTTTTCAAAACGAAATTGGTCAAATTCAGAACATGTTATTTTCTCTTCTTGAGGGACCATTTCAAAAGTTTTGACCTTTTCTTTATGCAACGCAAGCTCAGCAGTTAGGGTGGAATTCGTATCTACGGATTGTCTGAGGGCCATATGCATTTGATCAATAATATGTTTAGGCACCATGACCAAATCATGTTGAGCATAAGATTTCATACCCGTCGTAGCATTTGGTTGAGGTTCACTCAAATGTGTTGGATTGGGTACCACATCATTTGAGTTACTAGTCCCCGAATGCTGTTTGAGGTTGTCATTTTCATGCCCAACTTGATGTTGGTTATCATCATCAATATTATTAGATGTGGTTGGTACCTCACTGATGACATCAGAACCTTAGTGAGAGAGATTAGCAACGAGAGCAGCTTGGGCAGAGTGAATGTCATCACAATCAGAATCATATGCGTCAAGGTCATCTGCTTGATAAGCTGCATTAGAAGTAGAAACGACTGCAATGCCTTCAGTATCTGCTGCCCCTGGGTCTGCAAGAAATGCCAACTCCTCTGAATCCAAAATCTTCCCCTTAGACTGAGCATCAACCAAATACATCTTCTTACGAAACCATGCATCATCCCTTCTCCTTTTTGGCTGAGTGCATTCCCTAGCCATATGACCTTGTCCTCGGCAATTTTAGCAAGTAACAACCTTCTTAGGACCAATAGGACTCCCATTTCTACTAGCTTGAGAATTCACAGCTTGATTGTTCCTAGTCCTTATAGGAGGTCCATATGAATTTTGCCTTCCCTGAATAGGTTGCACCGTCACTTGACCATCTTGAACAGTGGCTTGTTGTCGAGGATTTGATGAGGTGCGGAGCTGATTGTTTGTTGGTGGAAATCCTCTAGTTGCAACAAGTTTTGACAAGTAAGCGGTGAGATGGTTTAGTACATCAGCCGGCGTATCATTTGGAGTAAAGATCGGCGCTTGGATTGGTGGAAGTTCATTAGAGTAGAAAGCTTGTGCTGGTTGTGCTTCTATTGGAAAATATCCTTGCTGAGGAGTATAGCCCAATGGAGAAGTGTTGGCTTGTGATGGTGATGTTTGATATGGTGGTTGCTGTTGAAAAGATTGTTGATGAACACTTTGTTGATATTCTTTCTGTGGCATCATTGGTGGTTGATAAGATGGTTGTTGTGGTTGCTGATAGATGTGTGTTGGTGGTTGCTGCAAGTATGATGGTTGTTGATAAGTATAAGCCATGTTTTGTTGAGAAGCATACATTGCAAGTGGATCATGAACTTGAGGTGTAGACAACCGAGCCTCGATTACATGGCATTCGTGTTGTTGAAGAAAAGCTTGAAGTTGATCCACATTGGTGTTATGCAAGTCCTTAGCCAATTTAACATCCGTCACGTATTTTTTCCATTCTGGAGGTAGAGTGTTCAAATACTTGGTGTTCAATTGAAAGGTAGGGAGTGCCATGCCATAGATATTAAGCTCATTCAACAATAGGGTAAATCTCAGATAGTAATCATTGAGAGTCTCCCCTGGCACATAGGCAAACTTATCAAAAGTATCATAAAGCTTACACTCTCGTTCTTGTTTAGTTAACGAGGTGCCTTGCATTAGAACACGAATTATATCCCATAACTCTTTGGCAACTTTATGTTTGCTGACGAGTTTGTAGACATCTGGAGGAAGGGCTTGGAGAATGATGTTTGTAGCATACTTATCACATTTATCTTGAATCTTCATATCTCCAGTCAACTCACCCGTTGTGCGAGGACGAGTAGTCGTACCTTCCGTCACTATACCATAATCTAATGGTCCATTGAGCACCGATGCCCAAATTAGATGTCCATTCTCCTTGTTCAACATATAAAGTTCCATTCGGGAAGCCCATTCCTCATACATAGTCTTCACCAACATTGGTGGACGATTATCCGTACCCGAGAGGATGGACTTATCCGTAAGAGATGTGTACTCCATTTCAATAAGTTAAGATTTACAAAGTTGATCGAACAATGAAATAAGGTTAAGTGTTTTTGTGTTGAAGTCGAGAAACAATGTTAAAATCCCTTAAAATATGTTCTCGATAAACCAAAAATTCCAAGACAAAATTACACACGGTTCGAAATTTTTTAAGGAATAATTTTTGGTTTGTCGGAATGTCTAGATCGGAATGCCAGATCGGAATGTCAGATCGTAATACCAGATCAGAATATAGCCCTGTCGAAATGTTGTTGGTATCGAAATGCCAAGATCGCAATGCAAAGCTGTCGAAATAATTCAGATCGCAAAGTCCTATCGGAATGTTCAGATGGTAAAGCCCTATCGGAATGTTCAGATCGCAAAGCCTATCGGAATGATTCAGATCGCAAAGTGGCTGACAAAATTTAAGCAGAGTAACGACTTAACAAACCTTCCTTATACCCGTCGGAATCTCAGATCGCAAAGTACGATCGGAATGCCAGATCGGAATAAGTAATAAAAATCCAGCGATCGCAATGTAGAACCAAACCCTTTCCGATGGTAAGGTTATTGCGATGGAAGCCCAAGTACAATTTGTACTTTCCGATGGACGTTTCTGCTAGAATTTCGGAATGAAGAACACAACCTTTTTTGCACTTTTGATCCAAGAAAGATGATGTTTTAGCAAAAACCAAGATACCAAGAACACTTTTAAGCACAAATCCCTATGTTACACTACTTTAAACTACGATCAAACCAAAAAATTTTGAAGATTTCGGCAAAAACCAACTTGTACTCTACGAATTGTTTAGAACACAATACTCAACACAAAAACAAACCTATATTTCATCCCAAGCTCTTGATACCATTTGTAGATTTGTAAATCTATGCTTATGTTTTTAGAGAGAGAAAGAGATAGAGAGATGGTGGATTTCACACTTTAGAGAGAGAAAGTTAAAAGGAACTATGTGTAAAATAATGAAAACCACACCCCTCTCCATCAAAGGAGAGGGTTTATATACCCAAGCCTTGTAATGGGCTTGGGTTTACACGTTTGGGCCGGCCTACACAAGTTGTAGGCTAGGCTTGAACTTGTTTGTTAAATAACGAAAGTTAACTAAACTACGAGCTATTACATGGACTATTAATAGAGTGACCGATCCTTCTTAATACGTAAAACGTATTTCCAACAGATCGCAATACAGTGATCACAATACAGTGATCGCAATATAGTGATCGCAATACAGATCATAATGTAGAAACCCTTAGGTTTTTACGATCGGAATCCTTGATCGTAATGTAGAAATAGTCTGAGACTTGAGAACACCAAAAAGTTGAGATTTTTTACTTTTTAATCCATGTTTCTAACCAAACCAAAGTATCCAAATCGCTACTACAACTATGTAGAAGATATATGGATCAAGTAGAAGAACAAAAACACGAAAAAAATTTAAAACTTGGATAAAATCAATCAAAAACACATGAACACACTTAAATAACCATGAACAACACAAAACCTACCTTTATTTCATCCCATGGCTCTTGATACCAATTGTAGAAGTATGGTAATCTATGATTTATCAAGAGGGTTGTTGTTTCTAGAGAGAAAAAGTAGAGAGAGAGATGAGAGAAAATATTATATGTGTTATTTGATAAATGAAACAACCAAAACCCTTTTCCATGGTGGAAAGGGGTTTATATACCCAAGTCCCTTAGTGGACTTGGGCCTCCGGCCCATGAACATTCTCATGGGTCGGGCTTACATAAACTATAATTAAACTTATACTACGAGCCCTTAACTATATTGTTGGAGTGACCGAGACTTTTTTAATACGAAAAACGTATTTCCAACAACATGGATTGGCAACAATGGTTGTTTGATCCATTTAGTTGTCGGTTACATTAAGAGGTACCAATGAGGTCGTCTTCTGCCCAACGGTTCTTCTGTAGGCTCAGTTCGTGTGTTTTAGTTTTCAGCTCTTCAAGTTTGATTTACAGGCGCTGTTGTGTGGTTTCTGCAACAAAATGTGGTTCGGCTTTAAAGTTTTAGTTCTTGCTATCCGTGTATGCATCACAATGTGTTTTGGTAAAATGTTTGCGAGCACACAATTCATGTAGAAAAATTAGTCAAATTTAATAAAAGCTATGTAGTGCCCTCATAAACATTTTCAAAACGCCCTCTATAATGCCAGTCATTTGTAATGTTGCCATCATTTTTTCGGTGACTTGGTTCGATGTAAGTAACACCGGAGAACACAAGGTAGATTTAAGGCCTTGTTTGTTTTTTTCCAAATAACCTCTTCTAACCTCTTTTTACCTCTTTTGTCGGACGCGGGCAGAGTTTTAATTTTTGTTTTTTTGCAGACAAAAGTGATAAAAAATCACTTATCACCTATTCAATTTGAAGACAAAAACTTTCTCTTCTTCCCTCTTCTGTTCACTTCTTCAACACTCACATCCCACCACCACCTTCAATATTTGTTTTTCCCCGATATTTTACGTTTTCGTCAGTAACTCTACGTTTTCGTCAGTAAATTTACGTTTTCGTTTAGTAAATTTACGTTTTGAGCAGTAATTTTACGTTTTCGTCAGTAATTTAACGTTTTCGTCAGTACATTAACATTTTTGTCAGTAATATTACTTTTTCGTCAGTAATTTTACGTTTTCCTCTATAAATTTCCGTTTTTGTCAGAAAATTACGTTTTCGTCAGAAAATTTACGTTTTCGTCAGTAATTTTACGTTTTTCTCAATAAATTTACCTTTTCGTCTCTAAATTTACGTTTTCATAAGAAAATTTATGTTTTTTCAGTAATTTTACGTTTTCGTCAGTAATTTTTTGTTTCCTCATCAAATTTACGTTTTCGTCAAACAATTTATTTTTTCGTCAGTAAATTTACGTTTTCGCCAGAAAATTTACCTTCTTGTCTCTAAATTTACGTTTTCATCAGAAAAGTTACGTTTTCATCAGAAAATTTACGTTTTTGTCAGTAATTTTATGTTAGCCTCAAAATATTGAGCCAAACAAGAATGCTCGGTCATATGTTTATTATGTATCGTATTTTAGAACGTTGTAATAGGTAGTATATTAGTCGTGTTATTACGGGCTTAACTTTAAGCTAAGGTTCATTAATAAGTAACCAAAGCCCAAAAGAAAAGCCCGGCCCATGATCATATAGCCCATTAAGCTACATGTAAGCAAAGGCTATATAAACCCTTCCTAGCATGTTAGGAAGGGTGTTGGTTCATTTTGTATTCTCACTTCTCAATCTAACATTCACCTAGTTCCAACCTTTTTCTCTCTACTTTCTCTCACTACTTTCTCTCTCTAAAATTCATCTCATATCTTCCTTTCTTTCTTTAATTCGTGTGCTATATCATCACATATTAGGGACAACAATTGGTATCAATCGCTATAGGGTAGTTTTGTGATTGGTTGTTGTGTTTTCATATGATCCGTTTGATTTGATCCATATTTCTTCCTCGAATTCAAGATTTTTCTTGTGTTTGATTGTGTTTCTTAATCGTATAACTTCTTTAATCTTGTTGTAGAGATTTGGTTGTTTTGGTTTGGTTAAAAACACGATCTTGTTGTCTAAAAGTTGCTAAATTTGTTGCCTAAAAGTTGCTAAAATCATTGCCTAAAAAGTTGAACAAAAAGGTCCCTTATTGCGACAGCTACAATTTCGGAAAAGGTAAGTACGGTTTCGATCGCAATAACCCTAGGGTTTTACTTTGCGATCAGTATTGCGATAGCCCCCTTATTTCGACGCTTATTGCGATCGTTATTGCGATCGTGGATTGTGACGGATTTAAGGCAATCTTGAAACGTTACTCTGCCCACATTGCGACAGCCACATTGCGATAGGTGTTTTGATAGGTACACATTACGACAAAATGGTGCGACAGAAGGACATTGCGATCTGGGATTTCGATAGGTACACATTGCGATCAAAACAACATTCCGATCTAAGGATTTCGATAGTACATTGCGATCTAAAGGACATTCCGATCTAAGCATTCCGACAACCAACATTCCGATGGGCATTCCGATGGACATTCCGATGACATGTTTAGCTAAATTTTGTTTGAGTATTTTTTAGACTTAGCCACCATCTAGACTAGTTTCGGAACGTAGTTTACACGAAGATTAAAAAAAAAAAGAGTTAAAATTTTTAGGTCAAGTAAAATCAAATTTTTTTTTCATACTAGTTTTAGGACATTTCTAGCTCAATCTCAAAATTTGGTGATTACAAATTTTTTAGGTCTACCGTTGTCGGACTGAGGAATTTATTGTCGGGCTGAGAAAAAATCGCAATTTTCGGAATTTTAACAACCAAACAATCACAACACAACTACTTAAGATCCACATTCGATTCATCATTTCAGAGAATATTGAGATGGATTCTACTGCCGAATATCGTGTGACGAACAACAACATAATGATGGCAGGTAAAAAGGAAAGACCACCAATGCTTGTGTCGGGTCGATATGATCAATGGCAATCCCGTTTTATACGTTACCTTGACACAAAACCTAACGGTGATGCTTTAAGGCAATGTATTTTGGAAGGACCCTATAAACTCCCAAGGATTCAAGTTCCTGCAGTACCAGCCACAGACACAAGTGACGCATAACCCGTATATGAACGTGATGAGAAGAGGACCGACCTCACCCTAGAGAACCGTGCGTGGTTTGATGCAGAGAAGGAAGCAATCTACTTAATTCTCAGTGGCATTGGAGATGAAATTTACTCTACGGTTGACGCATGTCCTACTACTCAAGAAATGTGGGCGGCCATTGAAAGATTGCAACAAGGTGAATCACTTAACAAACAAGATGTGAAAACTAAGATGTTTTGGAACTTTGGCAAGTTTACATCAAAGGATGGGGAATCAATTGATTCTTATTACTCCCGATTCTACAAGATGATGAATGATATGACCCGAAACAACTTGCAAGTTTCCACCATGCAAGTCAATGTCCAATTTCTACAGCAACTTCAACCAGAGTGGACACGGTTTGTCACCTTGGTGAAACAAAAACAAAAGTTAGACGAAGTTTCATATCACAAGCTCTTTGACATCTTGAAACAATTTCAAAATGAGGCAAATGAACTTCGAGCTGAACGAGTTGCAAAGATTTCCAATCCACTTGCTTTGGTATCTACCACTCAACATTACCTAGATTATCACTCCCGTACTTCAAAGACCTACTCTACTCAATCATCATCACCACGATCATCCATTGTCTCCAAGTCACATGTCCCAACACGATCCCGAGGCAAAGAAGTTGCAAGAGCACTATCACCCACACCTGAGCAATCATCCGAAGAAGACAGTGATGAAGAAATAGCTCAAAAGGATAGGGAATTCAAGCAACAAATGGCTTTCGTTATGAAGCAATATAAGAAAATCTACAAACCCACCAACAACAACCTTCGAACATCTTCAAACTCGAGGAACACCCATGCACAGAGTCCTCCAAGGTATGACACACGAAGACGTGCTGAGAGTCCTCCAAAGTATGATCGACAACCTAAGTATGATAATCAGAGGGTGGCTACTGTTGTTGGAAATAGGGAAACTGTTGGTACTCAAGTTGTGCAACAAAGTGGGATTCAGTGTTATAACTGCAGAGGTTTTGGGCATTTGGCTAGGGAATGCAGGCAGCCAAAGAGGGTTAAAGATTATGGTTATCATAAGGAAAAGATGATGTTGTGCAAGAAAATGGAAGCTGGAATCAAGTTATCAGCTGAGGAAGGAGAAATGCTTGACGACACAGATGATGAACTCTCCGACCAAGAACTCGAGGCACATTATTCATACATGGCAAAGATTCATGAGGTCCTTAACGTCATTGAAGATGACAATGGTCCTATCTTTGATACCGAGCTAATTGATAAGGTACAAGATGATGCTGAATATAATGTGTTTGGTGATACACATGAGCATAGTGATCTACCAACAACAATTACTGACACGTGTATGATGGAAACGGTTTATAGCAATACCACACCCAATTCATCAGACATGTGCAATAATGAGTTTGAGGATGATCAACATGCAAATGAGTATGATGACGAGGAGCGTGTCGCGCTTGCTAAATTAATTGCTAGTTTACAAAAAGATGTCAATGAAAATAGAAAGAATCAAAAGCAATTAAAGAAGGCAAACGCAGCGCTCACTCAAAACTTTGAAGAATGCAAAGCCGCTCTTATAAAATCTAGTGAGACTATTGATAGTTATAGGGTTGAGCTTCTTCAAAAGACCAACGAGCTTGAGGGGTACAAAAGTCGTGTCATCAACGTTAAAAAGGGCGATTTTGAAAATAAATACAATGAAGCTCTTGCTTTGTTAACTAAAGAAAAACGTCAATTTAATGTTTTATTAAGTGATGAACGTCAAAAAACGTACCTTGCCACTACAAAAGTTAATGAACTTGAACAGAGGCTTTCTATGAACACCACCGATTCTAATAAAATGCTTGACGAGAAGAAACAAGAGGTTGAAACATTAAAACAAGATTTCAAAAATAGACAAAGCAAAGATACTGAAAAAGTAAAGGATCTCGAAGAACAAGTCGATTTTTTGAAAAAAGTTGTTTATAATACACATGACTCTATTCAAACCGTAAGAATGATAGCACCTCGGTCGTTTTTCAAGGGTCAACCTAGCTTTGCCACCCCCAAGTACCTCGAACAAGCTCAAGCTGCGAACCCTCACTTATATCTTGATGAGTCCGAAAGGACTGATAATGACTGCCCAGTAGCTAACATCGATAGTGAAGAGACGTCCCTTTGGGATGAGGAGAGTAGATCACCGGTCAATAAAGATTTTGTGAAACCATATAACTATGCTTATGAAAACAGTCTTTATGGTCTTTTCACTCCATAAAAACAGAAGTCTCGTGAGGAATTATTTTTAGAATGCAAACAAAAAAGAATTCAATGGAAAAAAGCTTTTTCCACTAAGAGGAAAACTAATGTTTTTAAATATATTAACTATTTGCCTCTAGATGTTTCTAAAAGCAAAAGTAGAAAAATACTTGGTTTTCTTAAACACCACGTTAATAATGTTCAATCAATTGTTGAAAGCGATTGGAAGAAACGTCAAAAGGATAAGTGGAAAACCGAGATTCCTCACGACATAACTGTGCTTGTGAAAGAACTTTTAATACCAAATACGAAAATAATAAAAGAACATGTTCTTGAGTTTGAAAATTTAATTCAGTCTGAAATGTTTGATGATTTGAAATATGTTGAGTCTCTTGAAAAAGAAATTGATGACCTTTAAAATGACAAATTAGAATTTTCAAACGAATATGATCTACTCTTAGAAGAATGTCTCTCCAAAGATATTTTGTGTGTTACTCTTCAATCTTGTGCTGATATCGATGAATATTCTGATGTTGCATGCAAATATCTTGATAAAATCAAAGAGTGTGAGCGTCTTGAACTTGAGCTTTCGAAACATAAAGAAAATGTTGATAAAAAGGCTTTTGAATTACTTCAACACAAAACTGATTTCCTTCAAAAACATTGTCATTCTCTTGAACTTGCTTTGCAAAAAGACGTTGGTAGTTTTCCACATAATAATAAATTGCAAAAAAAACTTTCCCAAACGTTTTGAGAAATGAACGAACAAAATTTGGAAATTAAAGGGTTGAAAGCTCAGTTACAAGACAGGGACAGAGCGATAGCAGAGTTGCAGAAACTCGTTGCTAAGATGGGTGGGAAGATTGTGGAACCTAGTGTTAAGAAACCTGTTGTAAGACAACCCAATGCTCAAAAAGTGACTAGACCCTCTGTCTTGGGAAAACCATCTGTTTTCTCTAATTCTGCATTTGCAAAACCTGCGTTTGCCCCCAAGACGGATGGGAAGGATAGGTTACCACAAAACACTCTCAAAACACATATTCGATCACAAAGCATTAAGAACACAAATGTGGTTAAACCAGGGATGTATAGATTGGCCACTAAACCCACACAAAACAAAGAAAGTCAATCACCTCAGTCTTCTAGAAACACTAATAGACGTGTGTCTTTTACTACAGGAGTAGTCCCCACTGCTAGTGTTAGCCGACCCCAGCTTAAGAGCACTCGCATGAATGAAAAGGTCTGGCAAAACAAAAGTCAAGGGAAGATGAAGGAAGTAGAAGACCACCCTAGGATTTTCAATGTTTCTAAGAATAAAACGTCTGTAATCGCGTGTAATGACGATTTGAATGATTCGACTTTGAATGCTATGAAAGTTAAGTTTGTTTGTGTGAAATGTGGAAAGTGTGCTAATGCTAATCATGCTATGTGTGTTTCGAATAATGTCAAAGGCGTAGAAACGAGAACTAAGAAGCAAACTGTGATACCTATTAGTGCTAGAAAACCCAAACGCAAAGTGAACCATTCTGGTGCAACCCGACTCCACCACTAAGAACCCTAGAAGCAGAATTAGGGAATTATATGAGTCTGCTAGCAAGCCTTGGAAATGGTGGTTTGCTAATCAATGTCCTCCAGGATATAAATGGATGCCTAAGGTTAGGACAGAAAATGTGACTACGAGCGTTAGTGTGCCTCTAAGTGATGAAACTAGGGAAACTAATGAATCGGAAATCAAAACTAACATGGAATCCAATTTAGCAAATGCTCCATCGTGTTCTAATTCTTCTGCAGGTGATCGAAATAATTCTCTTCATAATGGACTCCGGATGCACGAAGCACATGACGGGGAATCTCAAGCTTCTAATTAACTTCGTGGAGAAGTTCCTGGGTACGGTCCGATTAAGAAATGATCAGTTTGCACCGATCCTAGGATATGGAGACTTGGTTCAGGGGAATATCACTATCAAAAGGGTTTACTACGTCGAAGGGCTCAATCACAATCTTTTCTCGGTTGGTCAATTCTGTGATGCGGATTTGGAGGTTGCTTTTAGAAAGAAGACATGTTTTGTTCGTGATTATGATGGGAATGACTTACTTACCGGAACACGGGGTACTGATCTCTACACTATTTCACTACAAGACTCCACATCTTCAACTCCAATCTGTTTCATGGCTAAAGCTTCAACGACTCAAGCTTGGTTATGGCATCAACGTTTATCTCATCTTAACTTTGACACCATCAACTTGCTTTCCAAGAAAGATATTGTGCGAGGCCTTCCTAACTTGAAATTCATCAAAGATCATCTTTGTTCTTCTTGTGAGCTTTGTAAAGCTAAACGGAGTAGTTTCAAGACAAAGACTACATCAAGCTCTAAAGGACGGTTAGATCTTCTTCATATAGATTTGTGTGGTCCCATGCGTGTTCAAAGTATCAATGGGAAGAAATACGTTATGGTAATTGTCGATGACTACTCAAGGTACACATGGACTCACTTCTTGAGATCCAAGGATGAAACACCCGATGTTCTCATCAGCTTCCTTAAAGTGATACAACGTGGTCTTCAAGCTCAAGTTAAAGTGGTTCGTACTGACAGAGGTACAGAATTTTTGAATTCAAAACTGAGAAATTATTTTGAAGCCGAAGGAATTGAACATGAAACATCTATTGCTCGAACACCCGAACAAAACGGCGTTGTTGAAAGACGAAACCGTACTTTAGTTGAGGCTGCTCGAACATTATTATCCGCTTCAAAACTTCCACTATACTTTTGGGCCGAAGCCGTGTCAACCGCATGCTACACACAAAACCGCTCCTTAGTTATCCCAAGACACGAAAAGACACCATATCACACAATTAATGATCGCAAACCTTCACTCAAACACCTTCATGTTTTTGGATGTACGTGTTACATTATTCGAGATGGTAAAAATCTGGACAAGATGAAAGAGAAAGGTGATGCATGCATTTTAGTGGGATATGCAACTCAGTCTAAGGGATACAGAGTATACAACAAGAGAACAAAATTGATAGTCGAGACTATTCATATCATATTTGATGAATTGCAAGAAATGGCACTTGAACAAAGCAGTTTAAGTCCCGATCCACAACGACAAACGACTTCCGTTCACAACCGCACGGAACTCGGAACTCAAGACCACAGCAATGAACCGTCAAGTTCAAAGCTGGTTCCTGAACATGTTCCTAGAGCAGATATGACAGTGGACACGACACTTGAAGAGTTGGAAATGTTATATGGACCAATGTATGATGAATATTTCACGGGGTAGAAACAAGTTGTATCGAAGTCTTCCGCTGTCACTCATGATAAGAATGATGATACCTATCATCATCAACAAAAGGATACAACTTCATCTACTTCAACACGGGTTGTTGCAGATTTACCTCCTCAGAATATCACTTCAACAATCGATCCTACAACATCCACAACTACTGTCATTGCTCCAGAGAACACAAATCAAGCAGACGGTGCATTATCTGACGATGACGATTTTCACAACCCATTCGGTACACCGGTACACGAAACTGGATAGTCTTCTACTCGCCATGTTGATCCGTCAAATATGCATACGTTCTATCAACGACATCCTTCAACACATCATTGGACACGAGATCATCCTTTGGTTCACGTAATTGGAAACCCTTCACAGCCCGTTCGTACTAGATGACAACTAGCCACCGATGGCGATGTTTGTATGTTCGCACTCGCCGTGAGTACTGCTGAACCGAAAAACATCAAAGAAGCCATGGCTGATCATGCTTGGATTGAATCGATGACGGATGACTTTAACAATTTGAAAGACTTAAAGTTTGGGAACTTGTTGACAGACCATACGATGTGACTCCTTTAAATCTTCGTTGGATCTGGAAAAACAAGATGGATGAAGAAAACACGATCATCAAGAACAAAGCTAGGCTAGTGGCTAAGGGGTATGGCCAGAAAGAGGGAATTGATTTTGAAGAATCATTTGCACCAGTAGCTCGAATGGAAGCAGCCAGGATTTTTTTTGCTTATGCTGCACATAAGGGATTCACTGTCTATCAAATGGACGTAAAGAAGGCATTTCTTAACGGTCCTTTGAAGGAAGAAGTCTATGTCACGCATCCGGAAGGATTCGTCAATCCTCATTATCCTGACAAGGTGTATCGTCTCCACAAGGCACTATATGGACTCAAGCAAGCTCCAAGGGCGTGGTACGACGAGCTCTCGAAATTTCTGGTATCCAAAGGTTTCTCAAAAGGTTCCATTGATCTAACTTTGTTCACTTATAAATATGGGGATGACATTTTGCTTGTGCAAATTTATGTTGATGACATTATTTTCGGGTCTACAAACCCAAAACTTTCAAAATGGTTTGAAAAAGTAATGCACAGCAAATTTGAAATGTCAATGATGGGCGAACTAAAATTCTTTCTAGGAATTCAAGTTCACCAATCCCCAAGTGGTATCTTTATAAACCAAGCTAAGTATTGTCAAGAGATAATCAAAAAGCATGGTATGACTTCATGTGACCCCGTTGGGACACCATTATCAACCACATCGCTAGATGCTGACTTGGAGGGAAATGCCATCGATCAAACGAGATATCATTCCATGATTGGTTCCCTCATGTACTTGACAGCAAGCAGACCAGATATTCATCATGCTACATGCTATTGTGCACGATATCAAGCATGACCCACTGAAAAGCACCTCAAGGAGGTTAAACGGATCTTTCGGTACCTTAAGAATACCATTCACATGGGACTCTGGTATCCGAGGGAAACCGGTTTCTTTCTAACGGCCTATTCTGATTCTGATCATGCAGGGTGTCTTGATACACGTAAAAGTACTTCTGGTGGTGCACAATTTCTAGGTCAAGATAAGCTTGTGGGATGGTCTTCCAAGAAGCAAGATTGCACGTCACTTTCATCAGCCGAAGCGGAGTATGTGTCTCTATCTGCGTGTTGTGCTCAAGTTCTTTGGATGAGAACACAACTCACGGATTATGGCTTCCACTTTGATAAAGTACCTATGTACTGTGACTCAAAGTCGGCCATAGCCATCTCCTGCAATCTAGTATAGCATTCCCGCACGAAGCACATTGATGTCCGATATCACTTCATAAAGGAACAAGTTGAAAGAGGTATCGTTGAATTATACTTTGTTGGAACGGATTACCAATTAGCCGACTTGTTTACGAAAGCTCTGTCGAAAGATAGGTTTGAGTACCTCGTTAGGCAAATTGGTATGAGATGTTTGACTCCAGCAGACCTGGAGATTCTGGCAAAGGTGCCTGCTTGATTTACCTATCAAACATCAACTTGTAAATATCTTTGAAAAAGCAAAATACAAAAATATAAAACACATAAAAGCAAAACACAAAATTAAAAATCTTTCAAAATCCAAAAATATTCTTCTCGACATGTCTTTTAGTATCGATAATATGGACGTGCCTAGAAATGTCGCTCAATAACGACACGGGTGTGTACATAAAGCTCGAATGAAAGTTGTAAATATTTTTCAAAACATGTCATTTCTTCTTTTAATAAAGGAAATTGTCTATTTTGGACAAATATTTCCAAACAACGGGTAGAGCAATCTATCACGGGTTGAGCTTGTCACAAAACATTCAACGTTTTGAGCTCAACACAATGGCTTGTAATCACTTTCAGATTGCAACCCGGATCGATATTCACGGGGGAGTGTACGATTTAGTACCCTTACCCTCAGCAAAAGAAGAGAAATCTTCTTACACTTGAGTGGATTCGTTAAGACATTCAAACTATATGAACTCAAGTTTATGCTTTAGAAAAACCTTTCGACAAAAAGAATTATTTTTTCAAAAACCGTTGAACACAATTTTTTCAAGAATTTTTCAATGATATTCAAAATATTTCAAAAATTGTGTGTTCAACAACTCCCATCCTCAAAAAGCGAAATGTGGATCATATCCTCACAATGACAATTCAATTGGATCAATTTTTGAGGGGGAGCATTTTAACTTCATGCAAAAGATTAACACATCTTTCTCCTGGAGATTTCAAGACTATTTTTCAAAATATATTTTAATCACATTTGGTATCTCTAATATCAAAAGATTTTATATATTAGAGATAGGGGGAGAAAATGTGATTAAAATGTGATCTAATATAAGACTCAAGCACTTTAACTCTTACCTACATGTGCGAAACACTTTCGATTATCGATGCACATGTGAAGGGGGAGCATTTCTAAAACGACAAAACTAGCAAGGTGTCAAAAGTTTTTCAAACACTTTGTTAGAATTTAAAGTGGTTTTCATGGTTACGATCAAATACCCACAACATCTTTAATTAACGACGTTATTGGTGTCAAAAGGGTGGTTAGGTTTAAGTCCTATGATCCAACCAAAACCGGAGGGATCTTCCCAGGGACAATACAATAGATTATTAGAAGTCCTTAGGAAAGATGGAGTAGAATGTGAACGTAGCTGAATGCCGACTAAGTACTGATGCTAGCACTGGAACAATCACAACAAGGTGCTAGTAATGATGTCTTGGTAAGCATTGAAGGGGTTGAAGAATGAAAAAGAAATGTAAGGATAAAGGGTCTAAAGAAAGAAGCCCTCCATACAACTTAGGCAGAAACCGGGTCAACTCATCATGAAGACAATCTCATCATGGACCCAGTGATGTATGCACAACCCTTTCCTAGCTACTCAGGTTTCTCTCAAAAGAAGTTTGTTTTATTGTCACGGAGATCAACACGATTTCTATTGACTTTCTCACTCCGAGATAGTTGATATTGAATAGGTGGCATCTTCTCCAGCCAACGACCACTAAAAGTGCACAAATCGAGTCTAGAGCCAAGAGATCAATCAAATCTCGTTAGGACACACGGATGAAGATCAAGAGAGTCCTACGCTATATCCTTGTGATATTGCTAGAACACTCAGAGTAATACTACCTAGTATTCACAATGATGAGTGGAAATCCTTCCAGTGTTAACATCAAACAGCACTGCGGTAGGTCATATGCAAGATTCTTTATGAATTGAACATGTGCAAAACTGAAAAGCAACAGTGGTTTGATTCTGAATTGATTCAAACTCGTTTCAGGTTTCTACGCAATATCTTTATGGTCTTGCCAGAACATTCAGAGTGATATTCATTAATATTCACAGTGACGAATGGAAATTCTTCTAGCGTCAACATCAAACAGCGCTACGGTAGGTGACTTGTGAGATTCTTATGAATCAAACTTGTGTCAACTGGAAAGCAATAATGGTAAGATTCGTTAAGAATCAAACTTGTTCCAGGAATTTGAATTGACGACTTTAATCAAGCGGATATCTATCCAATTGATTCACTCTTTATGTTCGCAGTCTTGCTTTGAGATGGTCGAGTAAAGAGAACGGCTAGTACAGCCGCGAAACCCTGTCAAGGAGATTCTTAATTGAATCTACCTGATCACAGGTACGATATTTAATATCGTATAACGGTCTTCACCGACCGGAGGTAAAACGCTACCAATTTAGGACGAATGTCAAAGCCATTCAGTCCGTGTCTATGTTTTGTCTCGAGAAGGTGGTGTCACGGTGTACTCAGCAAAGTCAAAGATTCAATAACACATGTTCATGTCCAAAGACTTATTCAACAATTAATAGTGTGAGCATGTGGATAAAGACACAAGATCGCAAGATGGCAACGACAAGTCAAGGATGGTCTGAATATCTCAAGCTTAAAGACAAAGTCGAAAGACAACGACAAAGGCTCAAAGATCACAGCATGAAGGAACAAGACTAGTATTACACGTTCAAGACTCATTTATGGCGAGATTAGTAATCTCTACAAATTTTCTAAATGACTAAGGTTTATGACCTCTCATTGGGGGAGATTGTTAGCCTCAAAATATTGAGCCAAACAAGAATGCTCGGTCATATGTTTATTATGTATCGTATTTTAGAACGTTGTAATAGGTAGTATATTAGTCGTGTTATTACGGGCTTAACTTTAAGCTAAGGTTCATTAATAAGTAACAAAGCCCAAAAGAAAAGCCCGGCCCATGATCATATAGCCCATTAAGCTACATGTAAGCAATGGCTATATAAACCCTTCCTAGCATGTTAGGAAGGGTGTTGGTTCATTTTGTATTCTCACTTCTCAATCTAACATTCACCTAGTTCCAACCTTTTTCTCTCTACTTTCTCTCACTACTTTCTCTCTCTAAAATTCATCTCATATCTTCCTTTCTTTCTTTAATTCGTGTGCTATATCATCACATATTAGGGACAACTTTTACGTTTTCGTAAGTAAGTTTATGTTTTTGTCAGAAATATTACGTTTTCGGGTCAGAAAATTTACGTTTTCATCAGTAATTTTACGTTTTAATCAGTAAATTTACGTTTTCGACAAAAAATTATGTTTTCATCAGTAAATTTACGTTTTGTTGAGTCTTAGGATCTAGACTCATCTGGGATATATAACAATGATTGTAATAAGCACAACGGAACATAAAGAACACAATCAAAGTTATGAACAAGGCTTTCTTATTCATAAAATACTAATAAGCTATTACTATACTCCTAGTGCCTTATAGGCTTGACACCAGGAGGAACGCAACACACACCTTTAGTTTACATTGTATCTCAATCAGTGAATAACCATGTGTGCCTAATCCTCTTTATATAATAGAGGTACTAGGGTTACATCACAACCCTAGCTTACTTACAAAGCTACCTATTTATTATTAAGTCCTTCATCTTCTTTTGTCATATCAACTCAAGATATATAAGTCCCAACAATCTTCCTCTAGTTGATTTGACAAAACCAGTAAGCACGAGCTTCCCCTAAGCTAATATAGATGAAGGCTAAGCTTCCCCTCGATCCATGCATTCTTCCCCTTTTTGTCACATCAACTCAAAAAGGATCGTCTTCCCCTTAAGAAGTGCATGTTGAATCCAGTAGGCTTCCTTGGAGTGATCACTGATGAAGAAAATCAAGTATAACAAATTTTATGAAGAAGTGAAATATCCCAAACTTGTGTCTTATATCATCTTAGCTTTTATTACATGGGACTGATAACCCCCACAACTATAAGCCAGTTGTTAGCTATAACAATATATTTAATCCAACGATAACGTGTATTGCTCACCCACAGTTTTTGGTACATGGGAACTGGTAACCTTCACAACTATGAGCCAGTTGTAAGTTGTAACAATATATTTAGTCCAAAGACAAGATGTATTGCTCACCTAATTGAGATATAAGAATATAACAAGTTTGTGAAAATCAACTCCAACATCAAATAAGCAATAATCAACTGTCTTCGTCAAGAAACCATAACTCACCAGTAGGAACCATAAGCGAACCATCTCTTGCATCTTAAACTCAGTAGTATAGATCATCCACTCATCCAGTGTGAAAAAGACATGCTTATTACAATAACATGTAATAAAATGTCTTTGTATAATTCTTGTAATCAATATATGCATGGTGATCACATGCAATGGCCGATAGTCTCAGTGAGCTCTGACGGATCAACCAGAAACCACTCAATGCTTATGATCATGCTAATTTTGTGATGATCATATCATGAACTATATGGTATCATATGTGGAATCCTAAGATTCACGGATCTTTTAAGCTACTAGGAATGTATCATGTTCATATGATTAGATAATCAAAGCGGAATTAGAACATGACACATTAACAAGGTGCTTGGACACAAAGAACATGAATTAAAACAAATGGATTGCTCATTATATTAATAACAAACAATCACTAGGTGTGTGTACATTGAATCCCACACCTAGTCGACACACGCTTTAGGTTTACATTGTATATGAAAGTTATGAATAAACCTAATACCCTTGGTTCCTTTTATAATGTAAGGATTAGGGTTTACAAGAGATAAGAATGAATAAACATGTAAATCTTCTATTTAAATAAACATATACAGAATATATTCTGCATACATATCTAAATAGAAGCTTCCAAAGGCTTCTTGTCTATGTTTCTATCAATGCTTAGTTTGTACATGACAATGCTTGGATTGTGCATGACAATGCTTGAGCCATCAACCTCCGATTTGCTCTTGTCAACGCTTGATTTGCTCTTGACAATGCTTAGACAAATGTCTTCATGTTTTCTTCGTTTTTGAGTTTCTGCCACATCAACTTTTTGACCCAACAATCTTCCCCTAGTTGATGTCGGTAAAACTCTTTGTATATCTCTTGTAAGTTGTACATTATCTTCAAATTGCTTCCCCTCAAATGTAGCATGTATGTCTTCCCCTTTTTGTCACATCAACAGGGAAGTAAACAATGTATGCAATCTTGAAGATTCTCCAAATGTAGGCTCTGTGTAATGATCTTGAAGAAAAATAAATAAATTAATCTTGATGTAGAAGTAGAATAACCCAACCTTGTGTTCCATGTCTTGCACTATCCATGTGATGAAGAACTTATACGAATGATTAAATATAAGTAGACCTCGATCCCTTGTCAATATTCTCATCCTTTGTGAGACACTGAGCACGATAATGTAACTCCTTCAAGTGTTATGACAAGTCTTCGTCACCAACCGTGTAAGCATGAACAAGTTACCTTTAAAGAATAATGTTGACTAGGCATCATCTTTAAAGATATGATAGAACACAAACTCGCGAAAATCTTCTCCAATCATCAAACTTACCATAAGAATTCTTCCCCTTAAGCTAACACCTCTTTATGACGATTCTTAATCTTCATATCATATGTAAAAGCTATTAGACGGATAACTCTTTTACAAGGCTACCCCGATTACATAATCAAATCCAATAAATTACCTCACGAATTGTTGCTAACTCGCATTAAAATCATTAATCCCTTTTAAAAATATCCGATCCATAAATATCAACTTGATATTCTGAATAAAAACGGAGATTCCATGTACCTTTGCGCGTAAATACCTCCTTTTTGTGTGCTAAAAACGTACCAATTTTCTCAAACAGCAACTATTCCTTTTGTTGTCCAATATCCTTCACTGTCCAAGATATCAACACTGTGTGTTGTCCAATATCAGACAACACTTGTCAGCGTTTTAAAATGTATATATCGGACAACAAGTGTCAGCGCTTCCCAACAGCGCTTAACTTATTCCTGTCAGCGCCAACTTTGTACCTGTCAACGCCTGGCCATCAGCGTCTCATCCATGCCTTGTTAGCATCACACCAACATCTATCAGCGTCACACCAACGTCTATCAGCGTCTAAATAACACATGTCAGCGGGTAATAGATCTAGGGTTTTATAAACCCTAAATCATGATTTTATGTGAAAACCATAAACTGCAGTGAACTTTGACATCGAATATCTTCTTCATGATAGCACAGATCGTAGATCCCTTCAGTGAGATCCTAGACACAAGTGTCAAGAACCTACAGATCGAATTTCACGACGATCCAACGGTTAACGAAGGAGAAATCGCGTTTTTACTATTACTGTTCACAGAAAACAGCATATGACCCCTGCTGACTTTGACGCTTAATAACTTTTTCTTGGGGATAGATCTCGACAATCCCTCCAGAGGATATCTAGATATATGTGTGTAGAAAACACACAAAAAATTTCGTGGCGATCCAACGGTTCAATTAAAAGCAATGGCCTTCTGAATACTATTGCGCACACAAAAACGTCCAAAAAACCCTAGACGGATTTTTCTTTTCTTCTCGATACACGAACACCTTGTTGGTCCTAGCTCACGAGCCACGAGTCTCTGATACCAATTGTGGAATCCTAAGATTCACGGATATTTTAAGCTACTAGGAATGTATCATGTTCATATGATTAGATAATCAAAGCGGAATTAGAACATGACACATTAACAAGGTGTTTGGACACAAAGAACATGAATTAAAACAAATGGATTGCTAATTATATTAATAACAAACAATCACTAGGTGTGTGTACATTGAATCCCACACCTAGTAGACACACGCTTTAGGTTTACATTGTATATGAAAGTTATGAATAAACCTAATACCCTTGGTTCCTTTTATAGTGTAAGGATTAGGGTTTACAAGAGATAAGAATGAATAAACATGTCAATCTTCTATTTAAATAAACATATACAGAATATATTCTGTATACATATCTAAATAGAAGCTTCCAAAGGCTTCTTGTCTATGTTTCTGTCAATGCTTAGTTTGTACATGACAATGCTTGGATTGTGCATGACAATGCTTGAGCCATCAACCTCCGATTTGCTCTTGTCAATGCTTGTTTTGCTCTTGACAACTCTTAGACAAATGTCTTCATGTTTTCTTCGTTTTTGAGTTTCTGCCACATCAACTTTTTGACCCAACAATCTTCCACTAGTTGATGTCGGCAAAACTCTTTGTGTATCTCTTGTAAGTTGTACATCATCTTCAAATTGCTTCCCCTCAAATGTAGCATGTATGTCTTCCCCTTTTTGTCACATCAACAGGGAAGTAAACAATGTATGCAATCTTGAAGATTCTCCAAATGTAGGCTCTGTGTAATGATCTTGAATATTAATAAATAAAGTAATCTTGATGTAGAAGTAGAATAACCCAACCTTGTGTTCCATGTCTTGCACTATCCATGTGATGAAGAACTTATACGAATGATTAAATATAAGTAGACCTCGATCCCTTATCAATATTCTCATCCTTTGTGAGACACTGAGCACGATAATGTAACTCCTTCAAGTGTTATGACAAGTCTTCGTCACCAACCGTGTAAGCATGAACAAGTTACCTTTAAAGAATAATGTTGACTAGGCATCATCTCTAAAGATATGATAGAACACAAACTCGCGAAAATCTTCTCCAATCATCAAACTTACCATAAGAATTCTTCCCTTTAAGCTAACACTTCTTCATGACGATTCTTAATCTTCATATCATATGTAAAAGCTATTAGACGGATAACTCTTTTACAAGGCTACCCCGAGTACATAATCAAATCCAATAAATTACCTCACGAATTGTTGCTAACTCGCATTAAAAACATTAATCCCTTTTAAAAATATTCGAGCCATAAATATCAACTTGATATTCTGAATAAAAACGGAGATTCCATGTACCTTTGCGTGTAAATACCTCCTTTTTGTGTGCTAAAAACGTACCAATTTTCTCAAACAGCAACTATTCCTTTTGTTGTCCAATATCCTTCACTGTCCAAGATATCAACTCTGTGTGTTGTCCAATATCAGACAACACTTGTCAGCGTTTTAAAATGTATATATCGGACAACAAGTGTCAGCGCTTCCCAACAGCGCTTAACTTATTCCTGTCAGCGCCAACTTTGTACCTGTCAGCGCCTGGCCATCAGCGTCTCATCCATGCCTTGTTAGCATTACACCAACATCTATCAGCGTCACACCAACATCTATCAGCGTCTAAATAACACATGTCAGCGGGTAATAGATCTAGGGATTTATAAACCCTAAATCATGATTTTATGTGAAAACCATAAACTGCAGTGAACTTTGACATCGAATATCTTCTTCAAGATAGCTCAGATCGAAGATCCCTTCGGCGAGATCCTAGACACAAGTGTCAAGAACCTACAGATCGAATTTCACAACGATCCAACGGTTAAGGAAGGAGAAATCGCGTTTTTACTCTTACTGTTCATAGAAAACAGCATATGACCCCTGCTGACTTTGACGCTTAATAACTTTTTCTTGGGGATAGATCCCGACAATCCCTCTAGTGGATATCTAGATATATGTGTGTAGAAAACACGCAAAAAATTTCGTGGCGATCCAACGGTTCAATTAAAATCTATGGCCTTCTGAATACTGCTGCGCACACAAAAACGTCCAGAAAAACCCTAGACGGATTTTTCTTTTCTTCTCGATACACGAACACCTTGTTGGTCCTAGCATCACGAGCCACGAGTCTCTGATACCAGTTGTAGAATCCTAAGATTCACGGATCTTTTAAGCTACTAGGAATGTATCATGTTCATATGATTAGATAATCAAAGCGGAATTAGAACATGACACATTAACAAGGTGTTTGGACACAAAGAACATGAATTAAAGCAAACGGATTGCTCATTATATTAATAACAAACAATCACTAGGTGTGTGTACATTGAATCACACACCTAGTTGACACACGCTTTAGGTTTACATTGTATATGAAAGTTATGAATAAACCTAATACCCTTGGTTCCTTTTATAGTGTAAGGATTAGGGTTTACAAGAGATAAGAATGAATAAACATGTAAATCTTCTATTTAAATAAACATATACAGAATATATTCTGTATACATATCTAAATAGAAGCTTCCAAAGGCTTCTTGTCTATGTTTCTGTCAATGCTTAGTTTGTACATGACAATGCTTGGATTGTGCATAACAATGCTTGAGCCATCAACCTCCAATTTTCTCTTGTCAATGCTTGATTTGCTCTTGACAACTCTTAGACAAATGTCTTCATGTTTTCTTCGTTTTTTATTTTCTGCCACATCAACTTTTTGACCCAACAATCTTCCCCTAGTTGATGTCGGCAAAACTCTTTGTGTATTTCTTGTAAGTTGTACATCATCTTCAAATTGCTTCCCCTCAAATGTAGCATGTATGTCTTCCCCTTTTTGTCACATCAACAGGGAAGTAAACAATGTATGCAATCTTGAAGATTCTCCAAATGTAGGCTCTGTGTAATGATCTTGAAGAAAAATAAATAAAGTAATCTTGATGTAGAAGTAGAATAACCCAGCCTTGTGTTCCATGTCTTGCACTATCCATGTGATGAAGAACTTATACGAATGATTAAATATAAGTAGACCTCGATCCCTTGTCAATATTCTCATCCTTTATGAGACACTGAGCACGATAATGTAACTCCTTCAAGTGTTATGACAAGTCTTCGTCACCAACCGTGTAACCATGAACAAGTTACCTTTAAAGAATAATGTTGACTAGGCATCATATTTAAAGATATGATAGAACACAAACTCGCGAAAATCTTCTCCAATCATCAAACTTACCATAAGAATTCTTCCCCTTAAGCTAACACCTCTTCATGACGATTCTTAATCTTCATATCATATATAAAAGCTATTAGACGGATAACTCTTTTACAAGGCTACCCCGATTACATAATCAAATCCAATAAATTACCTCACGAATTGTTGCTAACTCGCATTAAAATCATTAATCCCTTTTAAAAATATCCGAGCCATAAATATCAACTTGATATTCTGAATAAAAACGGAGATTCCATGTACCTTTGCGTGTAAATACCTCCTTTTTGTGTGCTAAAAACGTACCAATTTTCTCAAACATCAACTATTCCTTTTGTTGTCCAATATCCTTCACTGTCCAAGATATCAACACTGTGTGTTGTCCAGTATCAGACAACACTTGTCAGCGTTTGAAAATGTATATATCGGACAACAAGTGTCAGCGCTTCCCAACAGCGCTTAACTTATTCCTGTCAGCGCCAACTTTGTACTTGTCAGCACCTGGCCATCAGCGTCTCATCCATACCTTGTCAGCATCACACCAACATCTATCAGCGTCACACCAACAACTATCAGCGTCTAAATAACACATGTCAGCGGGTAATAGATCTAGGGTTTTATAAACCCTAAATCATGATTTTATGTGAAAACCATAAACTGTAGTGAACTTTGACATCGAATATCTTCTTCATGATATCTCAGATCGACGATCCCTTCGGTGAGATCCTAGACACAAGTGTCAAGAACCTACAGATCGAATTTCACGACGATCCAACGGTTAACGAAGGATAAATCGCGTTTTTACTATTACTGTTCACAGAAAACAGCATATGACCCCTGCTGACTTTGACGCTTAATAACTTTTTCTTGGGGATAGATCTCGACAATCCCTCCGATGGATATCTAGATATATGTGTGTAGAAAACACACAAAAAAATTCGTGGCGATCCAATGGTTCAATTAAAAGTTATGGCCTTCTAAATACTACTGCGCACACAAAAACGTCCAGAAAAACCCTAGACGGATTTTTCTTTTCTTCTCGATACGCGAACACCTTGTTGGTCCTAGCATCACGAGCCACGAGTCTCTGATACCAATTGTGGAATCCTAAGATTCACGGATCTTTTAAGCTACTAGGAATGTATCATGTTCATATGGTTAGATAATCAAAGCGGAATTAGAACATGACACATTAACAAGGTGTTTGGACACAAAGAACATGAATTAAAACAAATGGATTGCTCATTATATTAATAACAAACAATCACTAGGTGTGTGTACATTGAATCCCACACCTAGTCGACACACACTTTAGGTTTACATTGTATATGAAAGTTATGAATAAACCTAATACCCTTGGTTCCTTTTATAGTGTAAGGATTAGGGTTTACAAGAGATAAGAATGAATAAACATGTAAATCTTCTATTTAAATAAACATATACAGAATATATTCTGCATACATATCTAAATAGAAGCTTCCAAAGGCTTCTTGTCTATGTTTCTGTCAATGCTTAGTTTGTACATGACAATGCTTGGATTGTGCATGACAATGCTTGAGCCATCAACCTCCGATTTGCTCTTGTTAACGCTTGATTTGCTCTTGACAACGCTTAGACAAATGTCTTCATGTTTTCTTCGTTTTTGAGTTTCTGCCACATCAACTTTTTGACCCAACATCATATGTCCCCCAAATATTTGTAAAAGAGCGTGTAACTGTTCCAATCAAGAATTATAACAAAATTGAATTTTCGAAACAAACCATATACCTCTTCATTATTCAAGATCACCAGTAGGAACGACCAGGAGCAAACGACCAGTAGGAACCAAATAGGAGAAACCGACCAGTAGGAATGGACCAGGAGGAACCGACCAGTAGCAAGAAATAACCAACCAGGAGCATCTCAAAAACCCCTTCTTTTTTTTCTTTTTTTTTTCTTTTTTTCACATTTTGTCACCACTGTTGTTGAAACTGTTGCTATATCTTCCTCCAATCTTTTAGTGACACTGCGTCTGTCAATATACTGTTGCTGCTTTGCTGTCACAAACTTTAGTCCAAAAACGTTTCATACATTATCTAGCCCATATCACATAACCCATTCATAATGTAAACGTGTAGACTTAAAACTTTTATCAACCCTTTATTATTACCATTTACGTCGCATGTGTTGAACCAAATTATCAATATCATATGTCAATCCCACGTTGAAAATAGGAGAATCAAATAAATCCTATAAAATAGGACGCAAAGTATATCCCCATATTTTACGTAGCATAACTGTACCTAAACTTTCAGATCCATAATTGTTTCCTTAGTTACGTTAATGATATTCAGGAAACTCAGGACCATGATTTCTTCACATAACGTCCAAATATAAAAGAGATATCATCTCCTAAAACTTAGGAATTTGAGCACTACTCTCGTATTCCCAATCTTATACCAAATAAATGTGATCCCTGAAAATCATATGTCACGTACATGATCAAATACAAATAAAAGTACTAACCCTTTTCCACAGCATCTGCTCTTGCATCTGAATAATATCCTTCTTCCAAAACCATGTTCTTTCAGCAGTAGTACTATCAAGCGCATGGACCACTTAGTTCTCATATACTTCCAAGAAACCCATGGTAGTATCACGATCCATTCCTGCCAATACTTCCAAAGGGCTGCATAAGTCTCTTTCCTATCACTGTACGTACAAGACAGAAAACACACAACTTGCTGCTACACTTTATAACACCACGTAACTCAATCAAACAAGTCCCACTCAAAGTATTCACGTATGTTTCCCTTGTTTGACGAATAGAATGAAGGCTTGATACACGTTATCTTATTCGACCAGAATACGAACCAGCTGATTTTATTCAGGACAGAATAACATTGTGACCAATTTCTTGGACCATGAACACAGTTTTGTCAATGACCACCAACCAGAAACAAGAATTGAACATCATGTGTTGTATATATATCTCTACAAGGGCTCATCATCAATCAAATGATTGACTCGCCAATGCAAGTAGAGACATCAACCATCTTTTTCAGAATTAGGGTTTGCTGAAAAAACCCTAATATCAGCACACATGATCAGAACCAAGAACAAACATGAGACAGCTTCAAGATAACAGCAGCACCAAGAATTCTTTCAGCAGTAACCACACGAATCATCTAGGGTTTGCTGGGAAAAACCCTAGATCACCATGTACACCATTATTTATTGAAAAACTTAAAATACTAATGAAAACCTTGTAGATCAACCAGATCGAGAGCCAACAAGCTCTGATACCACTTGTTGAGTCTTAGGATCTAGACTCATCTGGGATATATATCGATGATTGTAATAAGCACAGTGGAACATAAAGAACACAATCAAAGTTATGAACAAGGCTTTCTTATTCATAAAATACTAATAAGCTATTACTATACTCCTAGTGCCTTATAGGCTTGACACCAGGAGGAACGCAACATACACCTTTAGTTTACATTGTATCTCAATCAGTGAATAACCATGTGTGCCTAATCCTCTTTATATAATAGAGGTACTAGGGTTACATCACAACCCTAGCTTACTTACAAAGCTACCTATTTATTATTAAGTCCTTCATCTTCTTTTGTCATATCAACTCAAGATATATAAGTCCCAACACGTTTCGTCATAAAGTTTACGTTTTCGGCAGTAAATTTACGTTTCGTCAGTAAAGTTACGTTGTCGTCAAAAAATTTACGTTTCCGTCAGTAAATTTACGTTTTTCAGAAAATTTACCTTTTCGTCTCTAAATGTACGTTTTCATCAGAAAATTTACGATTTCTGACGAAAACATAAATATACTGACGAAAACGTAATTTATTGACGAAAACGTAAAATTACTGACAAAAACGTAAATTTTATTATGAAAACGTAAATTTAGAGACAAAAAGGTAAATTTTCTGGCCAAAACGTAAATTTACTAACGAAAACGTAATTTTTTTACGAAAACATAAATTTTCTGACGAAAACCTAAATTTTATGACGAAAACATACATTTTATGACGAAAACGTAAATTTCCTGACGAAAACTTAAATTTTATGACGAAAATGTAAATTTTCTTACGAAAACGTAAATTCACTGTCGAAAACGTAAATTTACTGACGAAAACGTTAAATTACTGACGAAAACGTAAAGTTACTGTTGAAAACGTAAATTTACTAACGAAAACGTAAATTTTATGACGAAAACTTAAATTTTATGTTGAAAACGTAAGGTTTCTGACGAAAACTTAAATTTTATGACGAAAACGTAAATTTTTTGACGAAAACATAAAATTACTGGCGAAAACATAAATTTACTGAGGAAAACATAAAAATACTGACGAAAACGTAAATTTTCTGTTAAAACGTGAATTACTGACGAAAACGTAAAATTACTGATGAAAACGTAAGTTTACTGATGAAAACCTAAAAATACCGACAAATGCGTAAAATTACTGATGACGACGTAAGATTACTGACAAAAACGTAAATTTAATAACGAAAACGTAAAATTACTGACGAAAACGTAAAATTACTGACGAAAACCTAAAAGTAGTGAAAAACGTAAAAACACTAGTGAAAAATATGTAGAGATAAAAAGTTAAAAAGAAGTACTTCAATAGTGTAAAAAACTAACGGTCTTTTTCGTGTAGATAAAGATATTAGATGAACCTCTTCTTCTACAGACATGGTTTGCAGATGAAAAGGTAAAACCTCTAAAAAAAATGAGGCCTTAGGATATACTCCCTCCGTTCCATATTAATTGTCAATTATGGAATCTTTGGTTGTCCCATATTAAGTGTCCACTATAATAAATGAGAGAATCTTAATAATTAATTTTCCATATATGTCCTTTAATATGTGTCCCATATTTAAGGTGTTTTTTTTATTTTTGACTTTTTGTATTAAATAAGGGTATAATTGTCATTTAGATAGCTAATAATGGTATGAACATAATATATCAAAAACTTTGTGATTTAAGAATCTAGACACTTAATATGGTACGGAAGGAGTAATAGAATAGAAAGTGAGACTATTGAGACTATTGAATGTGTTATCAAAATTAGTATTAATTATTTATAATAATAAACCTATAGTATAATATCATATTACTAAAACGCCATATTTGTTTGTTGTGATCTATTGACTTATTCTCATTTCTTTACATGTAAATATGCAATAATAACATATTTAGAAAAAAGTTTGTTTAATTTACTTTTTCATATGAGGGTGTATAATGTGAAGTATTATACACAAATTTAGAATTATGTGTATTTAATTTTGAAACCTATCCTATTAGCAATATAGTAGCCACAATTGTAGTTACATTACCTAATTATAGAATGCTTTAATAATTTCATGACAAATAATTTGTTTACATTTTGTAAGTATTTTTTGTTTGCCATATTCAGGTAAGAAGCAAGATATATATATTTATTTTAAGAATCACGGATCAAATTTTAATTTTATACACAACTACACCTATTTTGAACGTCATTTTGCATGAAGCAAATTTTTGTTGTTGTCATTACTCAAACCCGGCTCGATTTATTTAAGTCATATTAATTACTATTTTAACGCTCATTGCTTCCTGTAATCGTAATTCTTGACTCTGCCACTATATGTAAACATAAACATGCATAGGTGATAGGTGTTTTTTTTGTCAAGTAACGTTAAATTCTATATTAAAAATAAAAAATAATTACAACTTCATGAACATACATCCTAGGTAATGTTCAAGAACTTCTCTTTTGTTGTTAATTTAAGTTTATGTTTTTCTTACTCGACATCTTTCCTCTGTTTCTAGGAGATCTGCAACTAAATTAGGCATAGTCATATAGATTTAGACCAAAATTTGTTGTCCAAATCAAACACGATAGCAAGATGATCTTGAATCTTATATACATGTTAACTTCAATCTTAAATCATCATATATTAACTTCCCATTTTGAACATGACAACCTTTCTCCTCCTCCTTGAGACATTGCCTAGGGTATATCTTATTTCTTTGTTGTTGCATATCTACCTTAGTTTGGCCAGATTTTATTAATCGTAGTTTATGTCTAAACTATTCAACTTCCAAACAAAGAATATTGATAAGAGATAGCAATGATGATAGAAACATCAATGCAATCTTAAAATTAGTGATTGATTTCCATTCAATTTTCATCAAAGTACCAGTTCAGTTTTTATGGATGTTGACTTTCAATCTCTGGTGATTTTCTATAAAATTTCATTTGTATTTCCTATTAATTTCCTAGGATGGATTCCTGTTTTTTTGTTGCAAAAACCGTATATATTTATGTGATAAAAAATACCATAGTGCGTAAAATAAAATACAAAACAAGTTATTCAACAACATATATATTAAATCCCATCACAATTTTTATGTCATACAAAACTACAGATGGCATATTCAAAGTTCGCTTCCTTCAAACTTATACAACATTATCTAAACAAGCTCAAAGGCATGAACTCTCTGTTATAGTTTTTTTTATCATTTTAGCAAAAGATTCAAATTCGATGGTATAATATCAAAGTATCATATTTGAGAAAGAAAATTCAACTTCGATGAGATCCACAAACATTAACTAGGTGGTGGCTTAGGTCACTACTCTAGAATTTTTAGTATGTTAGCAAGATCTGTGTGTTGCTTCTCTACTTCATCCGTTTGCTCCTACGCGGCCCTTTCCCTTTCTCTACATCCTTTTTTCGCACTTCGGCAGCGCGTTCTCGTTTTTATGTTGCCCTTTCTTGTCCCTCTGTAGCCTCTTATTTCACTTTGGTTGCTCGTTCATCTTCCGGTGCAGCCTCTCATTTCACTTTGGCTGCTTGTTCAGGTTCATCTGCCGCCCTCTTGTTTCACTTTGGTTGCTCGTCCATATTCCTCTCCTGCCCTTGCTTGCTCTACTAGTTGTTTTTTCAATATTTCAATGTACAAATATATAACGCATTAAAATTACACAATCTAAAATAACAACTTATATTAGCAACCATACGATAAATTAAAATTTTAATAAGACTCGCTGACAATACTAAGGAAATGATGAGTGTCATTTGGAGATTTTTCAAAGTGATTTAGAAAAAGAAAAGATCTAAACATTAATAAAATAATATATATCACATATGTAACGTATTATAAACATATATTCATACTTACATGCATATCATGTTCAAACATGTAAAACTATATACTCTTGATATGCAATCGGATAGATACTTTTTTAAATCATGATATCCTACTTTTGTGTGATAATCTATTATCTAAATCAAAGAGGGATATTAATCTATACTTTTTCTCACGCATACATACACATTGTATAATTGAGTATAAGTGTGCGTAATCACATGATCAAGGGGCGGAGCCAGGGTGTTCCTGTAAGTACCAATGACACACATGAATTTTTTCGAAAAAGATTTTTTTCTAAAAGCATCTTAAATGTATTCAGCACATAAGAATATGTTTTTAGTCTTATTTTTCATTTTTTTGCCATGGGAGGCCGTAAAATCACTAATTAGAAGGTACATTGTTCATTTATTTATCGTTTTAATTTACTTTTTAACTCTATTATGTCTTAACTCCATCCCTGTATGCATTCACTCTCATTTTGTAGAGTCAATTTTTTTTAAAAGGCCAAAACCCCAATCCATTTGTTTTTCAACGCGCGTGAGGAAAATTGTCACCACAATATACATAATAATGTATAAAAATTGTTGTTTTCATGTTTAGTATTTCTATTAAATTTTTGATAGATTGTAATTCTCCTAGCAATACGAACATCCAAATAAGTATTTTATAATATATGAGAAACGTAATAAGATGTACACATATTGTACAAAGGAACATTGATATGGACCACCGGGTGTAGAGATCTAGCAAAAAGAAAAACTCAGAATATTATATAGAAACTTTTATAAATTAGTCCCTAAGAGATTCCAATGAAGAAGTTATATAACTATAATTAAAGTATCTCCAACATAATTTTGTGCATAGTAAATTCATTGGAATAATTTTTATTTTTATATAGGTTTGTAATGCCATTTTATTCATAATAAGTTATTACAAATCACTAGAAAATTTTGAGAATTTTCCCACGATGATGTGTGGTTGTTGGGAATCTTCGTATATAATCCGTGGAAAATTGTATGAATATGGTATGTAATTTCCTATAGAAACTTTAATTTCCTTAGGAAAAATGTGTGAGTGTCACCCTAATTCTCTTCAAGAGTTTTCGTTGTTATTAATACTGTTTATAGTAACACTAACATCCTTCATGGGATTCACATGAGTTGTTGATGAGTCATGATAATTTGCTGAGCTTTCTTGTTATTTTGTTACCACCTGCTATCGATGAGAATGATATAAATAAAAATTATATTAACAATTAAAAATCTCCTTAGGCGATCACTTTGAAGAAATTATATATTTATAAAGTATTTATATGATGTCATTTTATGCCTAGAAATTACTAGGAAAATCATAAAAAAGATTATTTTTTTTGTAACCATGGTTTTCTTATATATTTGAGATACCAATTCATTCCTAAGAAATCGTTAGGAAGTCACAATAAAACTCCATCAAATTAACGAGTCACTAGGGGTATTGTCATTGATACTTAGGATATAAACCACGGGATAGTTATAGGAACTTTGTGTGTAATTTCTTATGGAAAATTTCCTTCACAATAATTTGTAAGTTGTAGCTCAATTTTCTTGTAGTGGGTTTGAACTTTCGATTTTATTGGCACTATTTATAGTAATGCTAACCACATTCATTTAGTTCTAGTCAGTTGCTCGCGATTCATGATGATCTTCTGAAGTTTCTCCCTCTTAGTACGAGGCTAGGAACCCATGTACGTTATTACCGATTAGGATGATTTAGGAAATTAGATTAGCAATTTAGCATTTGTCACGTAAAGATAGTAGTAGCCTGAAATAGAATATATTTTTTCATGCTAACCATAGTTATAGATATAATCTTATACCGATCACAACGAGCTAGAACTTCATGAATCATGTACATATACAGAAAAAAAATATTAATCAATTAAGACGTGCTAAAATTTTAAAATGAGTGAATGCTTACTTTTTTGGAGTAATTTTTGAAAGTCCCTGGCTTAAACTTACGCCTACGCTGGACAAAAGTTTTTTTGTGGTTAGAGTGCATGATACCAATATCATTTCTTGCTATCCGGGCACACACATCACAGTGCCAAGACAACCGTGTTTCGGTTGAGTAGACTTTCACGCATTACATGACACGAGGGAGATGTTAAACATAATAACATGTGTTAAGGCGCAATATAACAAGCCATGCATAGACCAGTTCAACAATTATACAATATATCATTGGTACTCTTTAGAATGAAGTGCTTAGAGATATGATTTGTTATTGATGAAGAATGAATACCTATTATGCTATCAATTAATTGCTGGTTTAGTGCTTTGAATGAAGATTTGAACTAAGTAACATACTTGCTCTTATTTGGAAACAAAGTTGTAGTAAAATGGTCATTGGATAGCAAGTCACGGAAATTGGCATAACTGTCCATACGACTAGAGTTATCAAGCCTCATTGAGGAATAAAAGGAAAATCACCAAACCTTCAGCCAGAGGTACTTATAGCAAGCAAATAACATTATTCAGAAATAATAAAAATGAACACAATGCTATATAAAGATGATTTTAAAACTTACTACCAGCTTCATAAGCATCACTAATAACAGGGTGATCATCCAGGGGTAATAACTTATGGTCTCTAAAAAATAAGCACGATGGAAGAAAAAATAAGTACAAAACACTTAGAATTATAAGAACACTCACTAAGCACCAATAGACATGCAAACATACATAAACGAGTGTCAAAATTCTTATCACCATCTTTGTGTGGAACAACATTCGGCTTATCATCAACATTCCCCGTTTGGACAACGACCAGATGAATGTTAACATCAGTTAGAGCAAAATTAGTCTCCATTGCAGGGTAGGAGGAATGTGATGGGCATCATTTTCATCTGTTTGGTTCCGCAACACATCCCGACCATCGGTTAGAACCTCAACCGAGACATAAGGGGCACCGTCAAAGGGTTCCAACGGCTTTGAATAATTTAAAGGGGTGTGGGAGGATATGTGATCAAAACTTAGAACAATAGTGGAGTCTTGATCTTGTTTGGTATTTCCCATAAGAAGAAAAAGACCAAACAAGGTCGGGACTCTACTATTTCTCTTTGTTCTGATCACATCTCCTCTCCCACCCTTTTAAATTATTCAAAGTCGTTGGAACCCCTTGATGGTGCCCATTATGTCTATGTTGAGGTTCTAATCAATAGTCTGGATGTGTTGCGGAACCAAATAGATGAAAATGATGCTCATCCTATTCCTCTTACCACTATAGTGGAGACTAATGTTGCTCCAACCGCTGTTACGAGCTTCATAAGAATCATCAGTAAGTAACATGGTGATCATCCAGGGCAATGACCGATGATGTTCTTTAAAAAAAATGAAACATGATGGAAGGAAAAACAAGTACAAAACACTTTCAATTATAAGAACACTCACTAAGCACCGAGAGAGATATAAAATTACCTAAACGGGTGTCAGCATTTTTATCACCATCTTTGGGTGGAATAACATTCAGCTTATCAACAATATTCCCCGTTTAGACAACGACCGGATGAATGTTAACGATGGCTAGAGCGACATTAGTCTCCACTGCAGGGGTATGAGGAATGGGATGGGCATCATTTTCATCTGTTTGGTTCCGCATTCGGACCATTGGTTAGAACCTCAACCGAGACATAAGGGGCACCGTCAAAGGGTTCCACCGACTTTGAGTAATTTAAAGGGATGGGGGAGGATATGTGATCAAAACTTAGAACAACAGTGGAGTCTTGACCTTGTTTGGTCTTTCCCATAAGAAGACAAAGACCAAACGAGGTCGGGACTCTACTATTTCTCTTAGTTCTGATCACATCTCCTCTCCCACGCCTTTAAATTATTCAAAGTCGTTGGAACCCCTTGATGATGCCCCTTATGTCTATCTTGAGGTTCTAATCAATAGTCCGGATGTGTTGCGGAACCAAACAGATGAAAATGATGCTCATCCCATTCCTCTTACCCCTGTAGTGGAGACTAATGTTGCTTCAAACGCTGTTAACATTCGCCTGGTCATTGTCCAAAACATGGAATGTTGTTGATAAGCTGAATGTTGTTCCAGCCAAAGATGGTGATTTAAATGCTTACACTCATTTAGGCAAGTTTGTAGTCTCCCGGTGCTTAGTCAGTGTTCTTATAACTCTTAAGTGTTTTGTACTCATTTTTCTTTCCATCATTTTTTACAGAACATCAGTCGTTACCCTTGGATGATCACAATGTTATTGGTGATGCTTGTGAAGCCGGTAGTAAGTTTTGAAATCATATTTATTTAAGATTGTGTTCATTATTATTATTTTTAAATAATGTTATTTGCTTTCTATAGGTACTCCGGTGTAAGGTTTGGTGAGTTGCCTTTTACTCCTCATTGGGGCTTGACTAACAATAGTCGTATGGAAAGCTATGACAATTTTCATTATTAGCTATCCATATTCATTTATATTACAATTTAGTTTCTGAAAAAGGAACAAGTACGTTACTTAGTTCAAATCTTTATTTAATGCACTAAACCAATAGTTAATAGAAATCCTAATATGTAATCATTCTTCATCAATAACAAATCATATCTCTAAGCACTTCATTCTAAATAGTAACAATGATATATTGTATAATTGGTGAACTAGTCTATGAATGGCTTGTCATATTACGTGCATTAACACATGTTATTATGTTTAACATCTCTCTAGTGTCAGGTAGTGCATGAAAGTTTACTTACCCGAAACACCATTGTCTTGGCACTATGATGTGTGGAGCCGAATAACAAGAAATGATACTAGTATCATGGTCTCTAACATAATTTTTTATTGTCTAACATAGGCATAAGTTTGAACCGCAGACTTCCAAAAATTACTTGAAAAAATTAATCATTCACTCATTTTAAAATTTTAGCACGTCTTAATTCATTAATAGCTTTTTTGGTATATGCACACGATTCATGAAGTTCTAGTTAGTTGTAATTGGTATATGTAACAAATATATATCTATAACTATAGTAAGCATGTAAAACATGGTCAACTTCAGACTACAACTATCTTTATATATTTATTTGACAATTGTAAAATTGTTAATCTGATTTCCTAAATCACTCTAACCGATAATAACGTACAGGGGTCCTAGCCTCGTACGAAGAAGGAGAAAGTTCAGAAGATCATTATGACTCGCGACCAACTGATAGGAGCTAAATGGACGTGGTTAGGATTACTATAAATTGTGCCAATAACATAAAAAGTTCAAAACAACTACAAGAAAATTGAGCTAAAGCTCACAAATTTTTATGAAATAAATTTTCCATAAGGAATTTTGTACAAAATTCCTATAATTATCTTGTGGTTTATATCCCTAGTATCAATGACAATATCCCTAGTGATTCGTCAGTTTGATGGAGTTTTAAAATAACTTCCTAACGATTTCTTACTAATGAATGTGTATCTCAAATATACAAGAAAAATATGGTTACCAAAAAAATAAAGATTTCTTATGATTTTCCTAGTAATTTCTATCCATAAAATGACATCATATAAATACTTTAGAAATACATAACTTCTTTAGATTGATCTCTTAAGGACTTTTTTAATTGTTAATCTAATTTTTTATTTAAGTCATTCTCATCGCTAACAGGTGGTCATAGAAGAAGAAGAAGAAGAAAGCTCAACAAATTATCATGACTCATCAACAACTTATGATAAGCCTATGAAAGATGTTAGTGTTACTATAAACAGTGTCAATAACAACGAACACTCTTCAAGGGAATTGAGGGGACACTCACACATTCTTCCTAAGGAAATACTAAAGAATCTATTGTTTATGTAGGAAATTACATACCAATTTCCTACGATTTCCATGGACTAAATACGACAATTCCCAACAATCCTAGATCATCGTGGCCAAACTCTCAAAGTTTTATAGTGATTTTGCAATAACTTCTTATAAGTAAAATAGCATCGCAAACCTATATAGAAAATAAAACTAAATCCAATGAATTTCCTATACACAAAATTATGTTGGAGATACTTTAATTAAAAGTATATAACTTCTCCACTAGAATCTCCGGGGACTAACTTATAAAGGTTTCTATATAATATTTTAGATTTTTCTTTTCGCCTAGATCTCTACACCTGATAGTCCATATCAATGTACCTTTGTAAAGTATGTGTATATCTTATTACGTTTTTCATATATTATAAAATACTCATTAGGATGTCCGTATTTCTAAAGCAATTACAATCTATCAAAAAAAATGATAGAATAGTGAACATGAACACAATAATTGTTATACATTATTATGTATACTATAGTGAAAATTTACCACACACGCGTTGAAAAAATAAATGACTTGCGGTTCTGGCTCTCTTGATAAACTGAGTCTACAAAATGAGTGTGAATGCATACAAGGACGGATTTAAGACTAGTTAGAGTTAAAAAAGTAAAGTAAAACGATACATAAATGAACAAATTACGTTATAATTAGTGATTTATGACCTCCCATGAAAGACAATGATAAATAAGACTAAATAGATATCTTATGGACCGGATACATTTAAGATGTTTTTAGAAAAAAATCAATTTTTTTCAGAAATTAACATTACATCGAAAAAACTCGTATGTATCATTAGCACTTATGGAAATACCCTGGCTCCGTCCCTGAGTGCATGTTGTTACGTACACTTATACTCAGTTATATAATGCATATATATGTGTGAGAAAAAAAGTATAGATTAATACCCATTTTGATTTAGATAATAGATTAGTCAATTAAAAGTAGGAAATCATGATTGAAAAAAAAGAATGATCTGATTGCGTATCAAGAGTATATGGTTTTACATGTTTGAACATGATATGCATGTAATTATGAATCAATGTTTATAATATGTTACAAATGTAATACATCTGTTTGTACTACTGTTTTTAATTTTTCTTTTTTTAAATCACTTTGAAAAATCTCTAAGAGAGCTGGTAACGGTTGGGGCCCAAAAGTGCCACGTAAGATTTTGAGGCATTGGAACCAGAATCCTTTGGCACCACATTTTTGGGGGAGTGGTTGACACGAGAAAAAGTGATGCCAAAGTGGTATAATGAGTTGGTGGATTTGACGCGAGATGCTTTGGCGTCAAACGTGGTGTGGTGACGCCAACGAATGTTTGATGTCGAAGTATTACAAGCCAAGGTTGGCTCCATCATTCCCCCCCACTCTAAATGACACTCATTATTTCCTAAGTATTGCGATCGGTTCTTATTAAAATTTTAATTTATTGTATCGTTGCTAATATGTTTAGATTTAAGATTGTCTAATTTTAATACGTTATTATATTTGTAGGTTGAAGTATTGAAAAAACAACTAGTAGAGCAAGCAAGGACATGAGAGGAATATGGACGACCAGCCAAAGTGGAACAAGAGGTTGCATAAGAAGGTGAATGAGCAACCAAACTGAAACAAGAGGTTGCACATGAACGTGAACGAGCTACCAAAGTTCAACAAGAGGCTACAGAGGAACGAGAAAGGGCAACAGAAAAATGAGAACGCGCTGCGAAAGCGTGACAAAAGGATGCAGAAAAAAGAGAAAGGGTCGCGGAAGTATGAATGGATGAAATAGAGAAGCAACTCACAGAGCTTGCTACCATGGTCAAAATTCTAGAGCAGTCACCTAAGACTCCACTGAGTTAATGTTTATTGATCTCATAAAAGTTGGATTTTGTTTCTCGAAAATCATACTTTGATATTTAGATATCATCGAATTTGAAGCTTTTGCTAACATGGTAAAAACTAATAGAGAGTTTCTGCTTTCAAAATTGTTTGGATATTGTTGTATAAGCTTGAAGGAAGCAAACTTCGAATATGCGATTTGTACTTTTATGACATAAAAATTGTGGTTGGAATTAATATATATGTTGTTAAATAATTTGTTTGTTATTTTATTTTACTCATTATCTTATTTTTGATCACATAAATATATATGATATTTGCAAAAAACAGGATTCTTTTGATCACTCGTAGAAAATGAACTGATACTTTGATGAAATTTGGTTGCAAATCAATCACTAATTTTAAGATTGCGTTGATGTCGCTCTCATTGCTATCTCTTATAAATATTCTTTGTTTGAAACTTGAATAGTTCAAACATATTTAAACTACGATTAAGAAAATCTGGACAAAATAAGTTAGATATGCAACAAGAAAAAAATAGGATATAACCCAGGCAACGTCTCAAGGAGGAGAAGAAATGTGGTGAGGTTCAAAATGGAAAGTTAATACATTATGATTTTGGATATGTTAACGGGTGTCCATTAGATATTTTTTAAAACGTATGCATATGGAAATCTTGAGTGTGTTAAATTAAAAATTACATTTAATTTTGATAAATTTTAATCATATTTAATGTTCATTAATGCATTTTTATATGAAAAGCTAAAGTATTGATGTATTTGTCATAAATTAAATACGCGCATTTATTGTATATAAGGTGCCAAATACCTTTCAATTAGGATTTGGTAATGGGTGCCTCGGGATTTGGTAATGGGTGCCTATTGGACATATCTAATGTTTATTAATTGTATTTTGATTGAAAAATAAATTTTTTGATGTATTTAATTCATATTAAATGCGTGCATCTATTATTTATAAGGTGTGCACTTATTAAAAAAATTACCAGTATGTAAGTGTCATATAAATACATAATTATGTTATAAAAGAACCTAACTTAAATGCATAATTATGTTATAAAAGAACTTAACTTAAATGCATAATTATGTTATAAAAGAACTTAACTTAAATGCATAATTATGTTATAAAAGAACCTAACTTTAATGCATTTAATGATTTAGATGTACAATAATAAGATATAAATTATATACTAAGATAAAATATTCATGATAATTTAATAAATTAATAATGGTAATAAAAATATATCATTATAAAAGGCTGGCTAGTAAATTATTGAATACTCAAAGTAAAATATAACAACATTTATAAATTATAATGGTTGTTGTTTAGTCCCGTTTTCTATGTTCGGGTCAAGTTTGACATGATTTTCGATTTTGAAACAATAATGTGTAATTTTATTCTATATCACTAACTTTTTAGATTATAAAACCTCATAAACTTGTATGATTATATGCCTTTAATATGAATACATGATATAATTGGACATGAAGAAAAAGAGAATAACATATGAGGTTAATATTATGTAAGCAATATTTTTATTTAATAATAAAAGTATAAAAATTTAATGCCTTTATTGATATAAACACATGATACAATGTACAAAAATGTTAAATTCCATATATTGTATAAACGACTGAGTGTATTAACTCTACATTTGTTGCGAGTGTTTAGTTTATGGTTATAAAGATACAAAGGTCAAAATCGCAAAAGTAATATAAAAAATAAGGATTTATCTGAAGTTATAAAAATTATTATTTTTTCCGAATGTTTGGTTTTTAATCGGCAAATTTTTTTGATGAATTTGAGTTTATATTTATTTTTTATTTTTTATGTCTAATATTTACGTTTGTTGTTTGTTGGTTTAGATTGTCATAGTTTTCTTGTTCGCTTATACAACTTTTAATAATCAAGTTACATATATTGATAAAAACTATGAGAAACCCACTAAATAAACATGTGCAGAAAGTGGTCAAGTCATAATTACAAGAAATGCATATTCAGTTTGATGTCAAGGTTTACTTTATTGCAAAAATAAATATATATGAACTACTAGTTTACTAAGTTCAAATTGTTTTAGATGGTTCATATAACTTATTTTATAGTCATTTGTTCGTTACACATGTATATAACATAACTAATATATCGCGCTTTGTTTGTGTTTCACATATATATTGACAATTGAAAACTTGAAATTGAAAATTGTTTATACAATAGATGTATTTATTAGTTTAGTTTACTAAAACATGTGTTATAAAACTATTTTATTTGAATTTTGTTGTCAAGTGTCCACTAAACACATGTTGTGATATACTTATTAAAATATAAAAAATCATCCACTTAAAATGTACAATACAAATTCAAAAAATGGCTTGTCCGTATTTAGATTGATGATTTGTTTTTTTAATTTCTCTCTCTTATCTTTCATTAAGTCAATCAAGATATTAACAAGGCACTTTGTGAAGATTTTTTTTTCTAAAAAATTGTGTGAGTCTACTATTTAAACTTTAATTCATTGTCTGAAAACTATATTATTAATCAAGTATTAAGAACTATTTAACATTGTATTTATGAATAATAAACTAAGATTTATAATTGCGTAGTATAATAACACTCTATCATTATAAAAAACTCTTAACGATTTATTAAATACTTAAAAGTAGAATATATTATTTTTAATAAAACTATAAAGATGAATCCTAACAAATGAGGAGTAAAGTTAACATAAACTAAAAACGTTCAAATATCTCTTTTAAAATCGTTAATCTATTAACAACACTCTTATTTTTAATGTCTCATTTATTCGACAATAATTAGCAAATATAAATATTACCTAATATATTTCTTGGTGAAATTCGTAGAGCATAGAGGCAAACTCAATAAGCCAGAACCTTTCGATAAATGCATTCCCCTGAACAAAAAGAGAAAACATAAGATAGTATCATGAATAAAATTAATCTCAAAAAGTAACACACATATAAAGTTTGATAAAATTATAATTGAATTTTTTGAAGAAAAACATATATACCATTTTTCTGATTTGATAAAAGTTAGAACAGTTTATGCCCCAAAATAACGATTTAAAAAGATGTGCAGATACTATTAAGTGAAAAATGACACTAACATTCAAAATGCTATGAACAAATATCACGATGAAACATGATGTTTCATCTGAAATTGGTTTCTTCTTATCGAAACAAGGATCTAAAAGTGAATTGCTTCTTGCCGTCGATCGCATTTTCATATTTGGGACTTTATGAAATTGTGTGTGCCCTTATTAATCTTTTATAGTAAAATATATTTCAAATTAAATGATCAAATTGATCTGACGGTCATACTTAATTCAAATAATTTAGGGTTTACGAAATGGCATCTAAAACTTATCTAGGTTGTACATTCGTGGGCCAAGGCCCAAATACTTTGTTAACATAAGATCTCGAGTGAATTGCACGTAAATATATGTGTATCAATAAATTATTATAGTAAATACAAAGTAGTATTATTGTTGAATAAATTACCCTCGTATACAATAGTGAAGCAAACGATAACATTTACTTTATATAGATAGTCGGCATTCGGTAAGATAATTACGTCACGTATGATGTCAATGTAAAGATTGGGCCTATCTAGAACATCTGTAAAACCCGCATAAAATAATTAAGAACATTAATTACATGAAAATACGGATTAATTAAAACTTTATAATTAATTAATACACGACATGTATCATGAACATCTAATGTAAGTATTACGTATATTAATTAATTACGACAATTATTACGTATATGAATTATTACACGATAAGTATTTACGTATAACACTTAAAACACGACAAGAATTAAAGACGGATCAAATCACGAACACACACGATAATTATTTAAAACACGAAAAACGTAAACTATAATGAAGGGGTGTTTTGGGCGGCACATAAAGGAAAGGAAAAGGGAGGGCCCATGGCCCGACCCGTTATGAGTTTAGTAGTAACAAAATATCCCAGGGAAAATATATTTACCACTTTACAAGAAAATAAACAAAACCCTAGCCTTGGTTTTCTTGGGTGCCGCCGGTTTTAGGAAAGGAAAAGGAAGGGAAAAAGTTGTTTGATCTTGATTTGGTTACGGGTATTGTTCGTGTTCTTAATCCTAATCACTATACTCATACGGTATCCCTTAAACCTTAATCTTTTGTTATTATTTTTATTTGATCGTGAAGTAGTAAAATAAATATGAACACATGATTATAGATGGATAAAAACATGTATTAAAACAAGGCCTAATCAGGTTTTTGGTTGGTTTGTCACAGGAACCGAGACCAGACATGTCTTGGTGGTGTTTGTACTCGGCCAGCCGCACCCTTTATTGGGGCGGTGGCTGTTTTGTTTTGCCAGCCACAACACCAAACACCCCAACAGGGGGCTCGTTTGGTTTAACAGTGAGAACCGGAGCTTCTAGCTCTCGGTGAGTACTTTGGCCGAGCAGGGGGAAACCGGCTAAGCCGGTGGCTGCCTTGGGCAGTCGGCAGCAAGGCCACAGCCTTGCGGCTGTGGTGGTTGTTGGTGGTTCGAGCCAAGCCGAGACCCAGGTGTCTTGGTGTAGGCTAGTTTCGGGGCTCGGTTACACGAAAACACCAAGGGGTGATAATTGTTTTTGCTAAATTAAACTAAAGGTTAATTTAATTATTAGATTAATTTAAATCAAGTTATATTAAATTAATTAAACCAAGAACTTATGATATAATTATTTTTTGCATAATTATTCATGAAATCAACACGGTCCTATTAATTAAATTTAACTTTGGTTATAATAATTATTAATATAATTATTCATGGTATAAGTTATATTTTACATTTAATTAATTTAATTACGAACTTAGCTTAATTATTTACTTACAATAGAATCATGGTTTAATTAAATTAATACTATATTTTAATTTAGTTATATAGTTATCAATTAATGTAAAGTTTAATTAATATAATCATGTTATATTATTAATTAATAATTACTTATAAACAATATTTTATATTATTAATTAATAATCTTTATGTTAAGACTAAAGTATTTAATTATTAATAAACTTTACTATATATGACATTTATATAATCATGACTTATAATATATGCCTATTAATCATTAGCTTATAGCATATACTAATTAAATAAGCTTATTACTATATATGGAAACATGCTAATTTAGAAATATACTATTTATGAAAATATACTATTTATGGAAACATACTATTTATGAAAACTTTTTATTTTTGGAAACTTACTAATTATGAAAACTTTCTATTTTTGAAAACTTACTATTTATGGAAACTTGCTATTTTTGGAAAGTTACTATTTATGGAAACTTGCTATTTTTGGAAAGTTACTGTATATAGAAACCTTCTATTTTTTAGAAAGTTACTTATTGTGAAACAACAAGTATAATAACTCATAAAACATGAAATACACTAGTCAAGAACACATGAAACACTAAGAAAATACATGATAAAACATGAAACAGTAAATGTAACATCCCGCCTACTCAGACTACAATATTGTCCGCTTTGCCCGCAGGCTCACAGCTTTGCTTTGTGGCCCTCTTGTAAGTACTTCCCGGCTGGTCACCCAACCTAGTACTACTCTCACATGAGCACGCTTAACTGCCAGTTCCTAAGAATCCCACTTACAGTAGACCACGCGTTGTGTCATGAGAAGTTGATTGTTATCTTATGAACCAAGATCTCTCTTGGCCATAGACGATGTGGGATTCGCCTAGGGTGTCACAATCACCCCCCCCCCCCCTTTAGGACACATCGTCCTCGATGAGGTTTGCCCGACCATCCCGAATGGCTCAGGAGTGGCTCTGATACCACTTGTAACATCCCGCCTACTCAGACTACAATATTATCCGCTTTGCCCGCAGGCTCACGGCTTTGCTTTGTGTCCCTCTTGTAAGTACTTCCCGGCTGGTCACCCAACCTAGTACTACTCTGACATGAGCACGCTTAACTGCCAGTTCCTAAGAACCCCACTTACAGTAGACCACAAAACGCGTTGTTTCATGAGAAGGCGATTGTTATCTTATGAACCAAGATCTCTCCTGGCCACAGCCGATGTGGGATTCGCCTAGGGTGTCACAATCACCCCCCCCCCCCCCTTCGGGACTCATCTTCCTTGATGAGGTTTGCCCCACCATCACGAACACCTCAGGAGTGGTTCTGATAGCACAATTGGTCACCAAGAAATCTTTGAGGAGGTATCTTTGGAGAGGTCTTGGGTTCGAGCCTCGCCAAGTACATTCAAGGACGGAATAAAATAGAAGCAGGAGTGGGTTTATCCCCTAAAGCAAAAACTTTTAACATCCCGCCTACTCAGACTACAACATTGTCCGCTTTGCCCGCAGGCTCACGGCTTTGCTTTGTGGCCCTCTTGTAAGTACTTCTCGGCTCGTCACCTAACCTAGTACTACTCTGACATGAGCACGCTTAACTGCCAGTTCCTAAGAACTCCACTTGCAGTAGACCACAAAACGCGTTGTGTCATGAGAAGGCGAGTGTTATCTTATGAACCAAGATCTCTCCTGGCCACAGGCGATATGGGATTCGCCTAGGGTGTCACAATCACCACCCCCCCTTCGGGACTCATCGTCCTCGATGATGTTTGCCCCACCATCCCAAACGGCTCAGGAGTGGCTCTGATACCACTTGTAACATCCCGCCTATCAGACTACAATATTGTCCGCTTTGCCCGCAGGCTCACAGCTTTGCTTTGTGGCCCTCTTGTAAGTACTTCCCGTCTGGTCACCCAACCTAGTACTACTCTGACATGAGCACGCTTAATTGCCAGTTCCTAAGAACCCCACTTGTAGTAGACCACAAACCGCGTTGTGTCATGAGAAAGCGACTGTTATCTTATGAACCAAGATCTCTCCTGGCCATAGCCGATGTGGGATTCGCCTAGGGTGTCACAGTAAAACAAGTCAAGAACATGTAAAACAAGACAAGAACAAGTAAAACAAGTTAAGAACATGTAAAGTAAACTAACTAAAATCAGTAAGTATATATTTTACAGACAACTCATTCACGTCCTTAATTATGTAGCATTCGTGAAGTCAAAGTAGTTTCTTTCCGCTTTCGTCTTCATTTCATTACTAGACATAAGGTACGGATATTTCGTCCTTCAGTATGGATTCTCTTTCTATAATTAGGATTCCCCGTTTGCTGCCATCTGTTTTCCCCAGTAGTTTACATAAAACTTTTTAGTATTTACTATGTTATCATTTTAAACTGCTTGAGCTATATACATGCATGACCATGTCCACCTAGTTATGGAGGTACCATAACCATAACACTTGAGGCACCGGTGTTATGAATCTTCCATGACGAGAGTGATTTCTCACGGCGTCCCTTTCAGTTATTGGCCATTTTAATTATTATCATGTGGGGCGAATGGGTGCATCCTAGTACATGTTTTGCATATTACACGGTGACTGTGGTGTGTGCTCTACATCAGTCACATGGAGCTGATCCCTACACCCAGACTAATATAATTAGAGGCAACCTCTCTAATTGCATGACGAGGTCACCCCTCTATGTATTCATGCACGTTGATACCTTCATGACCTATATGGGCTCTTGGGCATTTAAAATACAGTTTTATGAATTAAACATAAGTCTTTTCAGATATAAACCAGTTTATAAAACATATTCCAGGTTTTCTAGGACTTACATTATTTCGCTGCATTTTCATACTTTACTTATGTTTCTGTTATTCATTTATGTCATTATATTCGTTCACTGAGCGTATTGCTCAGTCGTATTTTCTTTCCATGTTCCCATACGGCAGGTACTAAAGGGCAAACTTAGGCAATCAAGAGTGCGTGCATTAGGATGGAGGCTCCCTTGACTTCATTTCTTTTAATGCATTCATATACTTCTGCTTTGCAAGACATGGTTTAGTCCTTTTTCTACATTCTTTACTTATGCATTGTATGAGCTTATGTTTGGGACCGATGTTTGATTCCGGTTTCCTTTATGGTCATTTATGTTTTTAAGATATTTACCTTGCATGCTTTGATGACTCGCCATAATTATCATGTAACGGCCCACTTGTCAAAGTGGGGTGTTACAATTATGGTATCAGAGCCAAGGTTTCAACCTGTAGGCTCTAAAACTTGACCTGTGACTAGTGGGTAGTCACCAAGATCTTCCTAAACTAAATAGTTGATTTTATTTCATGTGTCTGTTGTTTCTTAAGTTTTTGACTAAGTAAGGGTTGATACAGGATTGGCCATACTTAGTCGCATAGGTTTTCTTAGAATTTTGTTTTGTGGGTTCAACCATAGTCGTCCACCTTTGTTAATGTCAGATTTTGTTGGCTATACCTTCATAAATTCTTCCACGCATCTCTTATGTTTATTCTATTTTTCTAACAGATTAATCATTTAACTTTTTTTGAGACTATTAAATGGTTAACACACGCAATGATCAGGAACTTGTCGCAGCTGTTCGAGCAGCTCTGCAAACCGTGCTCCCCCAAATTCGTAACGAGATTTGGGCAGAATTTCAGAATGAACCGCATTCTGTGAATCCTCCTCCTCCTCCACCAATCACACTCCACACGTGGCTGGAAAGATTCAACAAACAGTAGCCTCGATCTTTCGAGAAGGCTGAGGTCCCGTCAGATGTTGAGAACTCGATCTCGCATATGGAGAAGATCTTTGATGCCATGGGATGCGACGGGATATACAAGGCAAGGTTAGCATGCTACAAGTTTGAGGGTGATGCGTTGGTATGGTGGAGAGCTTACAAGCTGAGCAATGGAGGTGAAGCATGGATTACTACTTTGACTTGGCTGCAGTTTAAGGAGTTGTTCTACAATCAGTTCTTCCCTAGAGCTGAGCAAGAACGACTAAGGAGAGATTATCATGCTATCCTGCAGAAGGAAGGTGAGAACAGCACAACATTCATGTAGATTTTCCTCAGACTAGCTGGTTTTTTAGGTGCTGCTGTTGGCACAGTTGAGGAGAAAGCGAAGCATTTCTGCTGGGCTCTTCACTCCTCGATTACTGATTGTCTGTAATGTGCTACTTTCACCAATGTGTCACAAGTTGCTGACGCAACACGGAGTCTGGAGATGCTCCCAGAGAGGGATGATTATGAGGAGTCAGCTTGACTTGAGAAGAGGTATATATAAGTCATCAAGCGTTACCATCTCATTCGAATAAGTATTTTCATTTTTAAATCTTGTGCTATTCAATTGTATCTTTCATGGAGAAGGATGGAGACCGGTCCCAACCGGCCATTCAGCAGAACAATAACAAGGGATACGGTCAAACTAACGACCGTTATGAATCAGACAGGCGTAGCGGTAGTGATAACTAATGTAACAATGCCAGTTACTCCAATAACAACAGGTCCCTAAAATTTAAACTCTTCTATGTTAAGCTGTTGTATGACATAAATTCTAACATATCAGCATCATAACAGGAACTCTGGAAATGGGCGTGACCAGAACAATAAGGGTCAGCAACCTAATCACTCAGCTTCATCTGGTATTATAACTTAAACTTTCAGTGCAGTCATGTTTATGTCACAATAATCATGTCTCACGCATATCTTCTGAAACAGGCTCTCAGCTAGCAAGGGTACCCGTTGGAGGGTATACCCATACTATCTGCACCACCTGCGCATGGAGGCATCATGGACCATGCCGTCGTGCTACCGGTGTTTTCTTTAAGTGTGGGCAAGCAGACTGTCTGATGAAAGATTGCAAGAAAGGGGAAACTGTTGGTACATCAGGTACCGCCCCTCCGAAACCAGCAGCATCAGGCCGTGTGTACACCACCACCAGAGATCAGACCGACAAGTCTACATGTACCATTGCTGGCATCTTATTTATGTATGGACATGCTGCCTACGTTTTATTTCATACGGATGAGACCCATTCAGTTATATCCACTACTTATGCTGCTCGTATTAGTAAGACATCTACACCACTTGAGAATGTATTAAATATATCTACGCCAATGAGAGACTTTGTGCGCATTACCCATGTGTACAGAGATCTTTCGTTAGAATTTAATGATAAGATTCGTCCTGTCAACGCACTTCCTTTGGACATGTGTGAATTTGATATGATCTTCGGCATGGACTGGCTAGCGAAACACCATGCCACGATCGATTTCCACACATATCGAGTTATATTCGGTGATGTTCAAGCCCCATAGTACAATTATAATTTTTATACTAGGAAAGTCTATTCTAATCATTTCTACCTTACAAGCCCGTGCTTTACTAGTTCATGGCTGCGAAGTTTTATAGCTACAATTCAAGATACTACTGCTGAAGCTCCATCGATTCAAGATCAGCCGATTGTTTCAGAATTCCCCGATGTGTTTCTAGAAGAACTTTTAGGTATACCACCTATCCGCGAGGTGGAGTTTGGCATTGAGCGCATTCTAAGAGCTGAACCTATCTCCAAGGCTCCTTATTGCATGGCTCCCATAGAGCTCAAGGAGTTGAAATACCAACTGCAGGAGTTACTAGAGCGAGGTTTTATTCATCCGAGTGTATCACCTTGGGGTGCACTGGTACTATTCGTCAAGAAGAAGGTCGTCATCATGTGAATGTGCATTGACTATCGTGAGCTGAACAAGATCACGATCCGAAACCGTTATCTATTGTCGTGTACTGATGATTTATTTGACCAACTGCAAGGTGCCAAGAACTTTTCCAAGATTGATCTACAATCAGGCTACCATCAGTTGCGAGTGAAAGAGCAGGATATTTCTAAGACTGCTTTTCGCCCAAGATATGGTCACTATGAGTTCGTAGTCATGCCTTTCGAAGTCACAAACGCTCCAGCGCTATTCATGGATTTAATGAACCGCGTTTTCCATGAGTTTCTGGACAAATTTGTCATCGTATTCATCGATGACATTCTGATCTTCTCGAAATCTATGGAAGAACACGAGGAACATCTTCGCACAGTACTACAGATTCTTCGCTAGAAGCAACTATATGAAAAGTTTTCCAAGTGCGAATTCTGGTTAAGTAAGGTGGCATTTCTGGGCCACATTGTCTCCGTAGAAGGGATCACCATGGATCCTGCGAAGGTTGAAGCTATCACAAAATGGCCAAGACCGACGTCTACAACAGAGGTTCGTAGTTTTCTGGGTTTAGCTGGATATTATCGCAGATTTATGGAGAACTTTTCACGGTTAGCCTTGCCTTTGACCAAGTTGATGCGTAAGGGAGAGAAATTTGTCTGGAATGATCAGCGGGAGAAGAGCTTTGAAGAACATAAGCAACGATTGGTTTCTGCACCTATTATTACTCTCCCATCTGGCACAGGTGGATTTTAGATTTATAGCGATGCTTCGGGTAAAGGACTTGGCTGTGTACTCATGCAATATGGGAAGGTGATTACCTATGCATCACGTCAGCTTAGGCCTTATGAAGAAAATTATCCCACTCATGATCTGGAATTAGCAGCAGTGGTTTTTGCACTCAAAATCTGGAGGCATTATCTATATGGTGAATCATGTGACATCTTCACTGATCACAAGAGCCTCAAATACATATTCACTCAGCGAGAACTAAATATGAGGGATAGAAAGTGGTTGGAGCTACTAAAGGATTATGACGCCAACATTTAGTACCATCCTAGTAAAGCGAATGTGGTGGCCGATGCTCTCAATAGGAAATCAGGCATGATTATTGGTATTAAGGTGAAAGAAGAGATTATTCGTGATCTAGAGCGTTTAGATATTGAGTTCCTTGTACGTGGACAACATGGGTACTGGGATAATCTAAGGGTTGAGCCAGACTTAATCTCTCGAATCAAGGCAGCTCAGAAGGAAGATGGGGAGATATGGGTGATTATTTAGTATATCGATCAGCAGACAGAGTTTCGTATAGATGACGATGGCATTGTTTGGCAGGGTACCAAGTTATGTGTTACAGACGATCTTACACTCAGAGAAGCCTTACTGACTGAGGCTCACAGTTCTCCATTCTCCCCTCTCCATTCATCCAGGTTCTACCAAAATGTACCATGATCTCAAACAACATTTTTGGTGGAGTGGCATGAAGCAGGATGTTGTTACCTTCGTGTCCAAATGTATGACCTGCCAGCAGGTTAAGATAGAACATCAGTGAGCTAGTGGTTTACTCCAACCATTAGAGATTCCCGAATGGAAGTGGGACAAGATCTCCATGGATTTTGTCATCGGACTTCCACAGACTCAAAGGAATCATGATGCTATATGGGTCGTTATCGATCGTTTAACCAAGTCCGCTCATTTCCTTCCAATTCGCAAGGATGATCCAAATAGCAAATTGGCGGAAATATTTCTGTAGGCGATCATGCGACTACATGGTACTCCATCAGATATCATATCAGACAGAGATCTACGATTCAAGTCTAAATTCTAGAGAGGTTTGTAGAAAGCTTGGGGCACCATATTTAGGCTTAGATCAGCTTTTCATCCTCAGACCGACGGCCAGTCAGAACATACTATTCGGACCTTAGAAGACATGTTGTGTGCTTGTGCGTTAGAGTGGACAGGGAGTTGGGATAAATAGATCTGCTTGGTGGAGTTTGCTTACAACAACAGTTGGCATGCGAGTATCAAGTGTGCACCTTTTGAGATGCTATATGGTAGGAAGTGTCGTGCTCCAATCTGCTGGGATCAGGTTGGTGAACGAATCATTGAGGATCCAGAGATAAATGAAATGACCAGTGAGAAGGTCTCCATCGCCAAGGCAAAGCTGCAGGAAGCTCGTGCTCGTCAGAAGAGCTATGCTGACAAACATCATAGAGCATTAGAATTTCATCCTGGTGATCGTGTTTTCTTGAAGGTATCCCCAACACGTGGAGTCAAGCATTTTAGTATTAAGGCCAAGCTCAGTCCTCGTTTCATCGGACAGTTTGAGATTCTAGAACGTGTCGGTGAGGTATCGTATCGTCTGGCGTTACCTCCTCAGCTATCTCATGTTCATAATGTGTTCCATGTGTCCTTACTCAGAGGCTATAATTATCATCTGCACATTGTCTCGTATCCACTTGATCAGATTCGGGAGGATCTATCCTATGTTGAGGAACCCGAGGCAGTTCTTGATCCTCAGGATCGGGTTATGAGGAGAAAGACGATTCCATTTGTCAAGATCCTCTGGAGGGACCATCCCGAGCCGGAAGCCACTTGAGAAACGGAGGAGTCTATCCGGACTTCTTACCCTTATTTTCAGCTATGATTCGGGTATGTCCTTTTCAACTTATCGCATCTCTAATTCGAGGACGAATTATTCTTTTTAGAGGGGAAGAGTTATAAAACCCGCATAGAATACATAAGAACATTAATTACATGAAAACACAGATTAATTAAAACTTTATAATTAATTAATACACGACACGTATCATGAACATATAATGTAAGTATTACGTATATTAATTAATTACGACAAGTATTACGTATATGAATTATTACACGATAAGTATTTACGTATAACACTTGAAAAACGACAAGAATTAAAGACGGATTAAAACACGAACACACACGAAAATTATTTAATACATGAAAAACGAAAACTGTAATGAAGGGGTGTTTTGGGCGGCACATAAAGGAAAGGAAAAGGGAGGGTCCATGGCCCGGCCCATATGAGTTTACTAGTAACAAAATATCTTAGGGACAATTCATTTACCACTTTACAAGAAAATAAACAAAACCCTAGCCTTGGTTTTCTTGGGTGCCGCCAGTTTTAGCAAAGGAAAGGGAAGGGAAAAAGTTGTTTGATCTTGATTTGGTTACGGATATTGTTTGTGTTCTTAATCCTAATCACTATACGCATACAGTAACCCTTAAACCTTAATCTTTTGTTATTATGTTATTTGATCATGAACTAGTAAAATAAATATGAACACATGATTATAGATGGATTAAAACATGTATTAAAACAAGGCCTAATCGGGTGTTTGGTTGGTTTGTCACGGGAAGCGAGACCACACAAGTCTCGGTGGTGTTTATACTTGGCCAGTCGCACCTTTTATTGGGGCGGTGGCTGTTTTGTTTTGCCAGCCGCAACACCAAACACCCCAACAGGGGCTCGTTTGGTTTAACAGTGAGAACCAAGAGCTTCTAGCTCTCGGTGGGTACTTTGGCCAAGCAGGAGGAAACCGGCTAAGCCGGTGGCTACCTTGGGCAGTCAGCAACAAGGCCACGGCCTTGCGGCTGTGGTGGCTGTTGGTGGTTCGAGCCAAGCCGAGACCCGGGTGTCTTGGTGTAGGCTAGTTTCGAGGCTCGGTTATACAAAAACACCAAGAGGTGTTTGGATAATTGTTTTTTCTAAATTAAATTAAAGGTTAATTTAATTATTATATTAATTTAAATCATGTTATATTAAATTAATTAAACCAAGGACTTAGGATATAATTATTTTGTGCATAATTATTCATGAAATCCACATGGTCCTGTTAATTAAATTTAACTTACGTTATAATAATTATTAATATAATGATTCATGGTATAAGTTACATTTTATATTTAATTAATTTAATTAAGAACTTAGCTTAATTATTTATTTACATTTGAATCATGGTTTAATTAAATAAATACTATACTTTAATTTATTTATACAATTATCAATTAAGGTAAAGTTTAATTAATATAATCATGTTATATTATTAATTAATAATTACTTATAAATAATGTTTTATATTATTAATTAATAATCTTTATGTTAAGACTAAAGTATTTAATTATTAATAAACTTTACTATATATGACATTTATATAATCATGACTTATAATATATGCTTATTAATCATTAGCTTATAGCATATATTTATTAAATAAGCTTATTACTATTTATGGAAACATGCTAATTATGGAAACATACTATTTATGAAAATATACTATTTATGGAAACGTACTTTTATGGAAACTTTCTATTTTTGGAAACTTACTAATTATGGAAACTTTCTATTTTTGGAAACTTTATATATGGAAACTTGCTATTTTTAGAAAGTTACTATATATGGAAACCTATTATTTTTGGAAAGTTACTATATATCGAAACCTGCTATTTTTTAGAAAGTTACTCATTATGAAACAACAAGTATAATAACTCATAAAACATGAAATACACTAATCAAGAACACATGAAACAACAAGTATAATAACTCATAAAACATGAAATAGTAAAACAAGTCAAGAACATGTAAAACAAGACAAGAATAAGTAAAACAAGTTAAGAACATGAAAGTAAACTAACTAAAATCCGTAAGTATATATTTTACAGACAACTCATTCACGTCCTATATTATGTAGCACTCGTGAAGTCGAAGTAGTTTCTTTCCGCTTTCGTCTTCATTTCATTACTTGACATAAGGTACGGATATTCCGTCCTTCAGTATGGACATTCTCTTTCTATGATTAAGTTTCCCCGTTTGCTGCCATCTGTTTTCCACAGTAGTTTACATAAAAAAAATTCAGTATTTACTATGTTATCATTATAAATTGCCTGAGCTATATACATGCATGACCATGTCCACCTAGTTATGGAGGTACAATAACCATAACACTTGAGGCACCGATGTTATGACTTTTCCACGACGATAGTGATTTCTCGCGGCATCCCTTTCAGTTATTGGCCATTTTGATTATTATCATGTGGGGCGAATGGGTGCATCCTAGTACATGTTTTGTTGATTACATGGTGACTGTGGTGTGTGCTCTACATCCGTCACATGAAGTTGATCCCTCCTCCCAGACTAATATAATTAGAGGCAACCTCTCTAATTGCATGAGGAGGTCACCCCTCTATGTATTCATGCACGTTGATACCTTCATGACCTATATGGGCTCTTTGCATTTAAAATACAGTTTTATGAATTAAACATAAGTCTTTTCAGACATAAACCAGTTTATAAAACATATTCCAGGTTTTCCAGGACTTACATTATTCTGCTGCATTTTCATACTTTACTTATGTTTTTGTTATTCATTTATGTCATTATATCCGTTCACTGAGCGTATTGCTCAGCCGTATTTTCTTTCCATGTTCCCATACGACAGGTACTAAAGGGCAAAATTAGGCAATCAAGAGTACATGCATTAGGATGGAGGCTCCCTTGACTTCATTTCTTTTATTGCATTCGTATACTTCTGCTTTGCTGGACATTGTTTAGTCCTTTTTTTACATTTTTTACTTATGCATTGTGTGAGCTTATGTTTGGGACCGATGTTTGATTTCGGTTTCCTTTATGGTCATTTATGTTTTTAAGACATTTACCTTGCATGCTTTGATGACACGCCATAGTTATCATGTGACGGTCCACTTGTCAAAGTGGGGTGTTACAACATCAAAAATTGTTGGGTTCTTCACGAGCCATATTTTTATAAGAAACTTCATTAGGTTTTTTCTTATTTTTACAATTTATATAGCTCAGTATGCATCTTGATTACAATATGCTGCCTAACTATTCAAAATTTGAAAGAGGTGTTGATTTTAAACAATTTACTTGTATTTAGACGATTCAGTTTAAATTTTTTCTTTAATGGGCCAGACGGATCGAAATTTGGCCAAATTATACTAGTGATATGCTCATTGAAAGTAACAATTTTGTATAGGACTAGTGATATGATCATAGAAAGAACAAATTTCGTATAGGACTATTTACAATGGCTAAAAAATCTAGTAGCAAACAAAACACTAAAAACATCACCAGGGTTTGCTAAATTTGATTTAATGTCAATAGGTATGCGTCCAGACGGGAACGTTACATCCCTCTTCTGCTGGCATGTTCAGCGGTTTGAGAAGAAAACATAGGTGACATTTATAACTAATTCACCTAAACCATCGCCACCTAGGATAACTTTCACCGTCCCTTTGATCAACTCAGTGTCTGAGATTGCCTTGGTGATAGTCGGTCAAGATAAAGTTGGTGCAGTGAAGGTGGCTTAAACATGCTCATAATGGTTATCCTTTGCTTGTTTAGAATG